>QXTE01000714.1:0-29651 GCA_003942145.1 Platysternon megacephalum
TCCAAGAGCAGCAACATCCCAGCGTCCAGGACACATTACGCACAGTCCTGCTGCCCTGTACTCACAATCAGCCTGACAACACTTCATTGCCCCACAGCCCAGACTAAAGTGAATTTTAACCCACAACAGCCCGAACGGGTCGCTGTTGCAGAGTAGGGGCGTCTGGGGAAATACGGCCTGCTCCTGGGGTCTAGTGCCCAGTTCATCGCCAGCTGGCAGAGCTGAGCTGGCTTGACCCTGCGTCCACACACAGGCTCCGTCACACCCGTATGTCAGTGAGCGTGTCGCACGGTTTCCAGCAGTTATAAGTGTGAGAGTGAACCAGACACGCAGAGCAGAGTAATTCTCCAGGAAGGGGGTTCACCTGCAGGGGATCCTGGCTTGGGCTAAAACCCCAGCCCCATTCTCACTCCTGTCTGCCCCCAGCCCAGCCACAGGTGTCCGGGATCCAGGTGTTACCGCACTGGGAGCCCCGGGACGAGGTGCCGTTTGCCGTCCAGATCCAGAACTTTTACCCCAGGGAGATTCACCAGATCCAGTGGAGCTGTGATGGGAAAGCCTGGGAAAAGTGCGAACCAACCAACTACAGCCAGAACCCAGATCTCATGTTCAGTGCTACCAGCGTCTGGAGAATCCACCGCCGGGAACTGAACCGTCCAGAGCTCAGAGTCCGAGTGTCCGTTCAGCAAAGCCCCCGGGAGACTCCGATTGAGAGAGAGATCCGAGCCGGGGACACAGGTGAGGGGGGCTCCCTGGGGTCGGATGGGGAATGAGCAGGAATCGCTGCCCCCCACGGGGTCCCTGAGGGATGAATGAGCTTTGGGAGCTAATATTCCTCGTCCCCCTTTCCGGCTGGAGACGCCGCTGGGTCGGGGTGTAACANCACAGTTCGTCTGCCGGGTGGGACACGGCGCCCTAGGGACCCCCCTGGAGAGACGCAGCCGGGAGCTGCAGGTGACAGGTCAGTGTCTCTGTCTGAAATCTCTGGTCACTGGAGCCTCTCGTCCATTCCGGGGTGAAGGGAAATGGCCGAACACAGCCCGTGAAATCGGAGCAGTTCTGGCCCATCAGCCCCTCGCTGACCCCCACATACCCCCCACACTGGAGCCCCAGTGAGTGCAGGGGCCGGGTGCTCAGTCCCTCACCCCGGGGATGGTGCAGCCCCTCCCCTCCCCCACCAGCCGGGGCCATGTGCCATTGGGGGGCAGCCCCACCTCTCCCCTGCTCCCCTTGGGGGGGCTGCAGCCCCAGGCTCCCGCGAGTGATGGGGCTGCAGCTGTCTCTGGGGCTCTCACAGGGGTGGGGGACAGTCAGGGTGTGGGTGCGGGGGAGGCTCCTTGTTCCCTCCCCCTGGACCCCACGGCTGGGCCACGCCCTGCACAGTCCTGAGTCTCCCAGTGGGAACAAGCCCACGTCCGGCTCCCCCCCGGGCAGCTGAGAGCGGCCGCAGCTCTGAGGGGGTCACAGAGCCCCACACTCTGGGCCTGGCGCTCGGCCGGGGCAGGTCAGGCTGGGGGTAGCTCACTCTAAGCTGGGGAAATAATTCCCGCTGGGACGACGCGCCGGCCCTGGGGAGCGGGGCTGAGACAGACGGGGTGTCACAGAGCCACATGGAGCCCCCCAGCCCCCGACTGCCCCTGTCACTGACGCTCCTGCTGTGTCCCCCCCAGCCCGGGCGCAGGTGTCCGGGATCCAGGTGTTAACGCACTGGGAGCCCCGGGATGAGGTGCCGTTTGCCGTCCAGATCCAGAACTTTTACCCCAGGGAGATTCACCGGATCCAGTGGTGCTGTGATGGGAAAGCCTGGGAAAACTGTGAACCAACCAAGTACAGCCAGAACCCGGATCTCACGTTCAGTGCTACCAGCGTCTGGAGAATCCCCGGGGACCAAATCACCCGTCCGGAATTTACAGTCACCGTGTCCGTTCAGCAAACCCCTCAGAGCCCCGCAATCGAGAGAGAGATCAGAGCCGGGGACACAGGTGAGGGGGGCTCCCTGGGGTCAGACGGGGAATGAGCAGGAATCGCTGCCCCCCGCGGGGTCCCTGAGGGATGAATGAGCTCTGAGAGCTAATATCCCTCGTCCCCCTTTCCGGCTGGAGACGCCGCTGGGTCGGGATGTAACAGTGTAACACACGGGGGTGATTTTATGGGGTAACAGCCCCACTGAGGGGTCAGATCTCTCCTGTCTGAAGGGAGGGGGGAGCAGCCCCCACCAGGCCCCGTCTCCCCCTTGCGGGGCCTGTAACTGTCTCTGGATGTTTCATTCCCCAGGTCTCCTGCGGCCCCCGGAGGTGTCGGAAATCTCCCAACCCGAGTCAGTGACGGCGGGGGAGGAAATCACCCTGAGCTGCCGCATGGGGGGGCATTTCCCTGGGGTGCTGAGTGTGGCCTGGCTCAGGAGGGACAGGGGGGCCGGGGCTGCTGTTCCCCTGCAGGGCTCTGCCGTGTACAGAATCGACCCCGGAGCTCCCCGCACACAGGACGGGAAAAGCTTCCAGCAGGAGACGAGACTCAGCTTCACCCCCTCGGTGCAGAGAGACCAGGGGGCAGAGTTCGTCTGCCGGGTGGGACACGGCGCCCTAGGGACCCCCCTGGAGAGACGCAGCCGGGAGCTGCAGGTGACAGGTCAGTGTCTCTGTCTGAAATCTCTGGTCACTGGAGCCTCTCGTCCATTCTGGGGTGAAGGGAAATGGCCAAACACAGCCCGTGAAATCGGAGCAGTTCTGCCCCCATCCGCCCCTCGCTGACCCCCACGTACCCCCCATGCTGGAGCCCCAGTGAGTGCAGGGACTGGGTGCTCAGTCCCTCACCCCGGGGATGGTGCAGCCCCTCCCCTCCCCCACCAGCCGGGGCCATGTGCCATTGGGGGGCAGCCCCACCTCTCCCCTGCTCCCCTTGGGGGGGCTGCAGCCCCAGGCTCCCGCGAGTGATGGGGCTGCAGCTGTCTCTGGGGCTCTCACAGGGGTGGGGGACAGTCAGGGTGTGGGTGCGGGGGAGGCTCCTTGTTCCCTCCCCCTGGACCCCACGGCTGGGCCAGGCCCTGCACAGTCCTGAGTCTCCCAGTGGGAACAAGCCCACGTCCGGCTCCCCCCCGGGCAGCTGAGAGCGGCCGCAGCTCTGAGGGGGTCACAGAGCCCCACACTCTGGGCCTGGCGCTCGGCTGGGGCAGGTCAGGCGGGGGGAGCTCGCTCTAAGCTGGGGAAATAATTCCCGCTGGGACGACGCGCCGGCCCTGGGGAGCGGGGCTGAGACAGACGGGGGGTCACAGAGCCACATGGAGCCCCCCAGCCCCCGACTGCCCCTGTCACTGACGCTCCTGCTGTGTCCCCCCCAGCCCGGGCGCAGGTGTCCGGGATCCAGGTGTTACCGCACTGGGAGCCCCGGGACGAGGTGCCGTTTGCCGTCCAGATCCAGAACTTTTACCCCAGGGAGATTCACCGGATCCAGTGGAGCTGCGACGGGGCAGAGAGTGGGAGAGACAAGAGCCCAGAAATCAGGCAGAACCCGGATCTCACGTTCAGTGCTACCAGCGTCTGGAGAATCCCCAGCTGGGAACTGAACCGTCCGGAGCTCAGAGTCCGAGTGTCCGTTCAGCAAAGCCCCCGGGAGACTCCAATTGAGAGAGAGATCCGAGCCGGGGACACAGGTGAGGGGGGCTCCCTGGGGTCGGACGGGGAATGAGCAGGAATCGCTGCCCCCCGCGGGGTCCCAGAGCGATGAATGAGCTCTGAGAGCTAATATTCCTCGTCCCCCTTCCCGGCTGGAGACGCCGCTGGGTCGGGGTGTAACAGTGTCACACATGGGGGTGATTTTATGGGGTACCAGCCCCACTGAGGGGTCAGATCTCTCCTGAGCCTGCTCCGGGAGGGGCAGCGGCGGCTCACACGCCCGGGAGCCGCAGAACCCGAGCGCGGTGAGGGGTATGGCGGGGGGGTGCGCCTGCCTGGGCTGCAACCCACCTGGCGCCGGGGGGGCACACGGGGGCCACTGACCACATGCAACTGCTACAGCCTGCAGGAGCCCCCGGGGGGGGGGGCGCACCGGGCCGCAGCCGGGGCAGGAGGGGCAGAGGGCGTGACTGCTCCCCGCTAGCCGCGCCGCCGCCTTTGCAGGGCTGCTGCCCCCCTGCGCCGCGCCGGCTCCTCCATGGCTGGGGCTCGCCGCCCCCGCAAGCCAACGCTCTGGCTCTCCGGTGCCTCCGGAAGGCGGCTCCTCCCTGCCGAGCCAGGGCACCGCTCCATATTTCAACAATCAAAAAAGAGGACAGTGGGGGAGAGCCCCACCCACATCCACTCCCTCCCACTTCCCCCCCCCCCCCCCCCCCCCCCCCCAAACCCCCCACCCCCCCCCCCCCCCCCGCTCCTTGTCCCCTGGCTGCCCCCTCCTGGGACCCCCCCACCCTATCTGCCCCCCTAGGAGCCTACCCCCTACCTGTCCCCTGGCTGCCCCAGCCCTTTCCACACCCCCGCCCCTGACAGCCCCCCCAGAACTCCCGACCCATCCAACCCTCCCCCCGCCCCCTGAGAGCCCCCCCAGAACTCCCGACCCATCCAACCCCCCCCCCGCCCCCTGACAGCCCCCCCAGCCCTCCCGACCCATCCAACCCTCCCCCCGCCCCCTGAGAGCCCCCCCAGAACTCCCGACCCATCCAACCCCCCCCCCGCCCCCTGACAGCCCCCCCAGCCCTCCCGACCCATCCAACCCTCCCCCCGCCCCCTGAGAGCCCCCCCAGAACTCCCGACCCATCCAACCCTCCCCCCGCCCCCTGACAGCCCCCCCGGGACTCCCCTTACCACCATGCCGCTCCAGCCGCTGGCTCCACGTGGAGCCAAAACAAACAGTGAGTGAAGGGGCTGCAGCTGTCTCTGGGGCTCTCACTGGGGTGAGGGAGGGGCAGTGTGGGGGTGCGGCTCCTTGTTCCCTCCCCCTGCTCCCCACAGCCGGGCCAGGCCCCACACAGCCCTGAGTCTCCCAGTGGGAACAAGCCCTTGTCCGGCTCCCCTCCCCTCCGGGGCAGTGGGGAGTCGCCCCAGCTCTGAGGGGGTCACAGAGCCCCACGCTCAGGGCCTGGCGCTCGGCCGGGGCAGGTCAGGCAGGGGGGAGCTCGCTCCAAGCTGGGGAAATAATTCCCACTGGGAAGACGCGCCGGCCCTGGGGAGCGGGGCTGAGACAGACGGGGCGTCACAGAGCCACATGGAGCCCCCCGGCCTCCGACTGCCCCTGTCACTGACGCTCCTGCCGGGGGCTCAGGGCCTCTGGTTAACGACTCCCTCAGAACCCGGCACCCACCTGGGTGAGGTCATGGGGTGGTTTCTCCCCCTCTCGGGGCAGGGTCTGTTCTGTGGATGGCAGGGCCTGGGCAGTGTGGGGAGTTTAGCTCGTGGGGACTGAGCCTGGTGTATTCACAGGGTCCCAGGCAGGGGCCTCATTCCCGGTCTGTTCCTCCCTCCAGGTGGCCCCTTCCCCACAGCCACAGGGCAGCGCATGAGTCGTCCTGCAGTCGCACCACGGCCAGAGCTGGGGAGAGAGAGACACTTCCCAACAGCTCGGTGAGGAGAGAACAAACTGCCCCACGCGCCGCTGCTTCCACCGAAAGTTCAGGATTCAGCCCCTGCCATGAATCAGCCTCTCCAGCCTCCTCCGATGAGCAGCGCCCAGCCTGAGTCCAGCCCCCGCTGCGTGTCCTCCTAGGAACTCGCACTGAGCAGGGCTCGGGGGGCAGCCGGGACAGGGAGCCTTGTGGGACAAAGCGTCAGGGGCGCTGGTTTCCCGGGGCCCATACAGAGCCGCTTTTATCCATAACCCCTGCATGCGGCCAGGGGGTCAGAGACACCCCGCTGCTCTGAGCTGGAAACACGGCGTCCCTGCGGGTATCTCAATCTAGTCTGTCTCATCGCCGTGGTGCCGGAGCGCTGTGTCAATCTCCCCAGAGCGTCTAACCCCCATTCCTGGGCATGGAGCTATTTCTCCCGGCAGCCTCCCCCGGGCACCGGTTACTCTGCGGGAGCTGGATGCTGGTGCGAGGTCTCTGAGGCGCAGGGATGGGGCGTTTCCGCCGGCAAGGGCTGAGCACATGGGTCATTCTGCTCTCCTGTGGCCAGGGGCTCCACCCAGCAGACTGTCCCCGAGCCAGGCCCGTCCAGAGACATTTGGGACTCTGGTATATCGCGTTCGCTGGGTCCCCGTCCCCACCCATTTCACCCCCAGTGCACAGATGTTTGGGGGGGGGGCTGGGCTTCACCCCTTTTGCCCACCACCCTCGTCAGCCCTGTCCCCAGCCCCGCCTTGCTGCTGACACTTCCATTGTTCCTGGTCTTTGGGCGTGTCCGCATGGAGAGTTGTGCCGGGGTGACCCACGGTGCGAGTTTATTAAACAGGCCCCGACTGACTAAACCATCCTAAGCCAGTTACACGGATGTAGTGATCTCCTGGACACAAGCCCTACGCCCTGGGGGGAGAGTCAGTCCCACGTGCCCCTCCCAGCCTGGACCCCTCCCCTGTTACCCCCTTTTCCTGCCTGCTGGTGTCTCCGGGGCTCCCCTGGGGAGGTGCTCAGCCTGGGAGGGGCACGTGGGAGACCGCTGAGCTCACCGTGACCTGGCCTAGGGCTTTATACCGGGCATTGGCAACAGAATAAGCTCCGGGCCGTACAGGGAAGTGGTCACTAAACCGGAGTCTGTGGAATTTATCTCCTTTTTTTAAGACTGTGAAAATGGCCCATTTTAGAGTCGATTCTGCCCAGCTGGAGGCAGGGAGGGATTCCCCTGGACGCGTGACACTTTGCTCCCAGCAAACAAGAGCAAGATGCTGGGCCAGATCCCCAGCGGGTGTCAGTCAGTGTCGCTTTACTGCCCTGTGCTGATTGACAGGCCACTTGTGTACAGCCCCGAGCACCGCAGCGTCCCAGGCCATGATAGGCCCCAGGCACCACTGTGACACAAATAAGGAGTGGTAGATACAGCCCATTGAGTGACGGTGTGAGAGAGGAGCCAGTGACCCCACACGTTGTACAGGGGTGTGAGAGAGGAGCCAGTGACCCCACACATTGTACAGGGGTGTGAGTGTGACGAAGTGGGAATGTTTTGTGGTGTTATGTGGATACTGAGGGGGAAAGCTGCAGGGGGGCTCAGCTGGGACTGTCTGCATGGGGGAAGGGAGATACCTGAGCATGTAACATGAGAACCAAGAGCGGAGTTGCAGACCAGGTAACACCTTTGACTGGGAACCTGGACACAGGACAAAGCCCGGGGGAGGAGCCGTGGGGGAAGGGAGAAAGGAGACGCCTGGAAGAGGTTTTTCAATTTTGGAAGCTGGCTAGGAATGAAGAGGGGACTCTGATGGGGCTTAGGCTTCCCAGCGAGGCCGGGGCCTCCCTGGGCCCCCCAGATGGACCTAACTAAAGGGAATCCTGTTGTCTGTACTGGCAAGACCTGTTTTGGACTGTGTTCCTGTCGTCTCAATAAACCTTCTGTTTTACTGGCTGGCTGAGAGTTATGATGAATCGCAGGAACCCCAGGGGTGCAGGGCCCGGACTCCCCCACACTCCGTGACAACTGGTGGCAGCGGTGGGATCTACTGCACCCCGCGGACGGCACTTCCTACAGTAAGTGACTGGGGAGCAGTAAAACGAAGGGGGATTGACGGGGACCAGGCGAAGAGTCAGCGAGGGACGGTTTCAGGAGTGATTAACCCCTGGGAGCGTGTGACCAGTGAGAAGGACTGTTGCAGTAACAGGGTTCCCCAGGGAATTGCAGCGAGCAGTCCCAGGGGCGGAGGAGTCTGCAGCTCGACCCTGGCAGAGAGGCGGTGACCTCGAGAAGGGCTGGCACACTAGGGGTCTCCCTGGAAACTGTGGGGAGCGGTGAGCACCCAGGCCTGTGAGTGGCCAGCAGGAAGATGTATGCCAAGCGGCTTAAGAGCGACCTGGTGGAGCGGTGCAAGCAGAGGGGGCTGCGCACTGGGAGGCTCACTAAAGAACAGCTCATTGCCCAGCTGGAGGAGGGAGATCGCTTGAATGATCTGATTCCTGTCTCTGAGGGAAGCAGCCTGGCAGATGCAGCGCAGGCACCAGTGTCTGTCCCAGCTGGGAGTGGTCAGCCAGCCGCTGAGGGCTTCCCGAGAACCCCCCTTCCTAGGCCTAGGGGAAGGGTGGGGAGGAGCCCCGTGAATACCAAGGGCACCGTGACCCCCCCGGCCAGCAGGGGATCCTCCCGGCGAAGCTCGCCGGCCAGCAGAGGATCCCCCCGGCGACGCTCAGCCTCCGAGGAAGGGGGGCGGCTGGATTGGGGGAGAGAGCTAAAACTGAGAGAGCTGGCGGATCGTGAAAAACAGAGACAGCATGAACGGGAGGAGCGAGAACAACAGAGACAGCATGAAGAGAGACAAAGGCAGCATGAACGGGAGGAGCGAGAACAACAGAGACAGCATGAACGGGAGGAGCGAGAGGAACGGGAAAAGCAGCATCAGCGTGAGCTGGAACTGGCCAGGCTGAGGAGCAGTGGGGCCCCGGCTGCGGTGAGTGAGGGGGGACCCAAGACTGCAAGGAGCTTTGACAAGCACATCCTGGCCCAGCGTAAGGAGGGGGACGACATGGATAGCTTCCTGACGGCCTTTGAGAATGCCTGCGAGATGCACAGGGTTGATCCTGCAGACAGGCTCCAGTTTCTCACCCCCTTACTCGACCCCCCAGCCGTGGCGGTGTACAGCCGACTGAAAGGGACGGAGACAGGGAACTATGAACTGTTCAAACAGGTCCTGCTCCGCGAGTTTGGGCTGACCCCTGAGATGTACCGGAAAAGGTTCCGGAGTCAGCGAAAAACCCCTGAGGGCACCTACCTACAAATGGCCAACCGGATGCGGGAGGACGCCCGCAAGTGGACAGCTGGGGCCCAAACTAAAGAGGACCTGCTCGACATATTCGTACTGGAGCACCTGTATGAGCAGTGCCACTCCGACCTGAGGCTGTGGTTGGTGGACAAAAAGCCAGAGAGTCCGCAGCATGCAGGGCAGCTGGCCGACGAGTTTGTGAACAGTCGGGCAGGGGATACCAGGGAGGGGTCCCACAGGAACAGGCCCGCCGCGATGCAGCGAGAGAGTCACCATGGGACCTCCCATAGGGAAAATAGGGAGAACCCCCACCAAAGGGGAACATCCGGCGTCAGGACCGACCGACCCGCTCGAGGGGACCAACGGGACATGAGCTGCTATTACTGTGGCCGGGGAGGCCACATACGGGCCCAGTGCCCCAAGCTCAGGGACAGGCTGAGCAGACCGAATCCGCACAGGGTTGACTGGGTAGAGACCCAGCCAGATGAGGGGCAGACGGCCCAGGCAAGGAGAGCTGACAACCTCCCAACTGCTCAGGAGGGAGGAGGGCCCCAAGCCAGTTTCTCTGGGGGGATGGATGCTCCGAACACCAAGTTCTCCGTTTACAGGGTGGGCGCGGGGCTGTCCCTACGGAACGAGTACCGTGTTCCCCTGGAGGTGGATGGGAGGAATGTCTATGGATACTGGGACACGGGCGCTGAGGTAACACTGGCCCGGCACGAGGTGGTAGCTCCAGATCAGGTGATGCCCAACACCTGCCTGACCCTGACGGGGGTGGGCGGGACCCCATTCAAGGTGCCCGTGGCCCAGGAGGGCCCCAAGGACGTGGGGGTACACCACCATCTGCCCACTGAGGTGTTGATGGGGGGAGACCTGGAGGACTGGCCAAGCACCCCCCAGGGTGCCCTGGTCGGGACCCGTAGTCAGGGCCAGCGAGGGGCACTGCACCCTGACCCTGGGGAGGGTACCTTGCCCGAGGCGCAGGACCCTAACCCGGTGGGGAGGGAGCGCCCAGGGACACGACTCAGAGAGGCTGCGGCCTCAGACCCAGCCAGCAGGAGGGAGCAGGTCCCCATCCCTGGCCCAGCCGCTGAGTTCCAGGCCGAGTCGCAGAAAGATCCTTCCTTGCGGAAGATAAGGGACCTGGCCGACCTCAGTGCGGTACAGACCATGGGGAGAGGATGCCGGAAAAGGTTCCTATGGGAGAAGGGATTCCTGTACCGAGAATGGGCTCCCCCCGGGGAAATGGAGTCAGGGGGAGTCAGGAGGCAGCTGGTGGTACCCCGGAAGTATCGCCGCCAGCTGCTGTACTGGGCCCACGACACCCCCCTCTCAGGGCACCAGGGAATCTGGCGTACCCAGCAGAGGCTGCTAGAGAACTTTTACTGGCCGGGGGTGTTTGTTACGGTCCGGCAGTATTGCCGATCCTGTGACCCCTGTCAGAGGGTGAAGAAGGCCCGGGACAAGGGGAAACCAGCTTTGGGACCCGTGCCCAGCCTAGGGGAGCCTTTCCAGGGGGTGGGCAAGGTCAGAAGGGGGACTCCTCACCAAGGGAGCTCGAATCACAGCCCGCCAGACTGGAACACTGGGAGAAGACCCCATCCCAGTCTGAACCCCAGGGGCATGGGGGTGGAAAAAGGGCACAGGCCGCATACGCCTCCCCACAGGCGGGCTACCCGTGCCATCGAGCAGACCCGACTCAAAGGGGGACAGAAGACTGGAAGGGCCTGGTGTAATTCTCACCAAGGAATGGGAGAGATGATGGGGCATCCATGGGAACGTTGCTAGGTTCGAACTTCCCCAAGTCACTGGCTGAAGTGACCCTGCTCAGTTCGGTCTCGAAGGGGGGAGAGATGTGACGAAGTGGGAATGTTTTGTGGTGTTATGTGGATACTGAGGGGGAAAGCTGCAGGGGGGCTTGGCCGGGACTGTCTGCATGGGGGAAGGGAGATACCTGAGCATGTAACATGAGAACCAAGAGGGGAGTTGCAGACCAGGTAACACCTTTGACTGGGAACCTGGACACAGGACAAAGCCGGGGGAGGAGCCGTGGGGGAAGGGAGAAAGGAGACGCCTGGAAGAGGTTTTTCAGTTCTTGGAAGCTGGATAGGAATGAAGAGGGAAACTGAGGGGGCCTAGGCTTCCCAGCGAGGCCGGGGCCTCCCTGGGGCCCCAAATAGACCTACTTAAAGGGGATCCTGTTGTCTGTACTGGCAAGACCTGTTTTGGACTGTGTTCCTGTCGTCTCAATAAACCTTCTGTTTTACTGGCTGGCTGAGAGTTATAATGAATCGCAGGAACCCCAGGGGTGCAGGGCCCGGACTCCCCCACACTCCGTGACAGTGAGAGCCAGAGAGTCTCACCCTAAGATTTTACTGAGAAGTCCAAAGACCTAAAGCCGGAATCTGGACGTGCTTCGATGCCAAGGTCCCTGGAGTGTCAGGTCTTGGTCTGTTCGGCACCCAGCCCAGTGGAGCCCGGGACCTGAGTGGGTCTCTGGGTGAGACCAATAAATGCTAAATACTAATAATACTTCGCCTTTCCCTATTTCTTACTGTTTGTGTAATTATCTGTGCGCACAATCACCAGCTTCACCGGCTGTTCTCCCCCGTCAGCCAGAAACACTCAGTGACCCTCATTCTACTAGTAAAACAGCGGCTGTGAAATCCGCGCTACGGGTGTGTTCTCCTGGGAGCGGTTCTCATGTAAGGTTTGTTGTTTGACAGCTCGCAGGTGTCTTTGTAGCTTAACCATCCCTGCCCTGATTTAACACGCAGGAGACACCTGGTGCTTGTCTCATGCTGAGGTTGAGACTCTGAATGGTCCCTGCTGGGTTACGGTTGTAAGACGACCCTGCTCGGTCTGGCTTTGGTCTTTAATCCAAACTGGAGGCCGCTGCCCACCCAGGGACAATGCACCAGTGGGGGAAGTGATATGAAATACTGTAAAACCTCCAGAGACCCCGCCCCAGGCCCCTGTGGGAGCCCTGAACAGCCACAGCCCCGAGGAGACAATCAGCAGCTGTGACCAGGTGACAGAAAATGCTGCTTGTGGCAGAACAGAAATGACACAAGTTAGCTCGGGGCTGTTCATCGAGGGGGCCCCGGCACAACCAGCCAATTGACCAGAACTGGCAGCTCCGGGCCCCACCCGAGCACAGTGCCAGGAGGAGCCTGGCTGGGCTGAGTCTAGCCGGGGGGGCCAGCGCCCCACCAGTGTCAGTGGGGTGAGCACAACCCCCCTAATCTACACAGCTCCTGGATTTATCTCCCCAAGGCTCAGACATGGAGAAACTCCCAGCGCCACAAAACCCACCCCCTGGGTCTGAGAGGCCAAATCCCGAGAGACCCGAGCCCTTCCCCGGCCCATCGCATTTACTATGTGCCCCTCACCGTGGCCTCCAGGGGCCCGACAATGCCAGTTCTCAGCACAGACCACAACGGTCTCCATGGAGAGACATCAGTGTCTGCCTCTGCTCCCCACGCCCATCGCCTATAGCCTCACGGAGTGACCCCGCCCCAGCTGGTCTCTGCCCCGGGGGAGCCATACAACACCCTCCCCCCATGAGATGGGCAAGGGCGGCTTCCTGACGCGTCAGCGTGTCCAGCCAGAGAGGGAGAGAGGTGACTTGGGACCCACCTCCCAGGGGCTCTGGAGAAATCCCTTGTGCCTAGAAGAAAGGTGACACATGAGAGGGGGATTTTCAATCCGTATGATCAAAAGGCCACTGAAGCTCTAGGCCCGTATGCTGCCAGGCTGCCCCACGCTGCAAACTCCCCACGGACCGTCTGGCGTCAGGCGCCGGAGCTAATGAAGCCGGAGCGCCCCCACTGCAGCACTCAGAACTGGCACGTAGTAATCCTGCCGGAGCAACAAACCAGCAAACACATCGCCACACAACTGGGAAGCTGTCACGGAGTCCCCGGGCGATGCTCTGGAGCTGCTCCCCACAAAGCCAGTCAGGACTCTGGGGGAGTCTCCTCTCTGGCCCCGTCCAGACTACCCGCCCGGATCGGCGGGTAGACATCGATCTAGCGGGGATCGATGTATCGCGTCTCGTCTGGACACGATACATCGATCCCCGAACGCGCTACTTCGAACTCCGTAACTCCAGCAGGGCGAGCGGAGTTCGCGGAGTCGACGGGGGAGCCGCGGCCGTCGATCCCGCGCTGCTAGGACGCGAGGTAAGAGCGGGAAATTCGAAATAAGATACTTCGACTTCAGCTACGCTATTCTCGTAGCTGAAGTCGCGTATCTTATTTCGATCCCTGCCCCTAGTGTGGACCAGCCCTCTGTGAGCAGACTGTCTGCAGGGCAAGAAGCTCACACGGCTTCACCTCCTGGGTCTCTCCTGGGAGCATTCAGCATATGCCCCTCCGTGCGCTTCCCACAGCGAGTCCACCCAGGGGGGGTCCTGGGGAAGCCAGAGGGTCCTGCACCCCCACTTCGCAGTCAGACGTGACTCTCAGCCAGCCAGTAAAACAGAGGTTTATTAGATGACAGGAACACGGTCTAAAACAGAGCTTGTCGGTACAGAGAACGGGACCCCTCAGCCAGGTCCATTTTGGGGGGCAGTGAGCCAGACACCCGCGTCTGCCCTCACTCCTAGTCCCCAGCCAGCCCCAAACTGAAACTCTCCAGCCCCTCCTCCTCTGGGCTTTGTCTCTTTCCCGGGCCAGGAGCCACCTGATCTCTTTGTTCTCCAACACCTTCAGCTGGCACCTTTGTAGAGGAGGGGCCCCGGCCATCAGTTGCCAGGAGACAGGGTGTCAGCCATTCTCTGTGCAGACAGCATCACAGGGGTCTTCTTGGGCTCTGCAACAATTATACACCCTGATCCCCGCACCTAGATACTTAAGAACTGCATTGGGGAAACTGAGGCACGCACAGTATTCAGAGAAAACATTAAGAACATTCTCACTTTGTCACAGAAGCGTCCGACAGCAGAAGTGGTGCGGGACCCCCCGGCAGGAGCAGAACAGGTGGAGCAGTGGGCAGCAGAGAGCACCTGGTGCACAAGCACTCACTGCAGGAACAGAAACCAGCGCGCAGACAGACTCAGAAAGAGCCCCGTGATGTCCCCGAGTGGAGAGCACCAGGGACACGCCTAGCTGGGGTCTGTCGGCAGCACCCTGGATGAACCGCGACAAGCAAAGGAAGATCGAGCTTGCTCCAATGCCCCCACTCAGCCATTCACCTGTCACACTGACAGTGGCGCTGCCTGCCAGGAGTGTGGTTAGATGTTTGACTGCATGTGTGTGTTCTCCTTGTGTGCTGACCCGCCCTGCACAGACAGCCGGCACAGCAGATCTCGAGCGAACCTCTCAATGACCACAAGATCCGTTAAGGGACGAAGGTGCCAGTCCAGGTTTATTGTCAACAAAGCACAGTAATAGCACCTGGCAGACTCTACGAGGCTACTAAGATGTATGCCCGTGACAATGGACACAGCTCAGTGAATGGCGGGACTTTCCATTCCCCCCTCAGCTGGGCCAAGACACTCTCTCTGAGATACCTCTTTATACCCAATGCAAACAAGTTAGTACTGCCTCTGACATAGTTAGTTACTGCCCCCTGACGTGGCTAGTTATCACCCATCACCTTGTACATCTTGGTTTGATCAAAACATCTCTATTGCGTATTGTCATCCTGACCTTATCTTTTAGGAGGGGTCAGTGTGTTCCTGTTATCCTTGGGGAATGTGTCTGTGCCATCCTCGACATCAGGATATGTTGCAGGAGAGCCCTGTGCCTAGCACGTCTCAGGAAAGTGTGTTCTGCGAGATCAGCCCTGTTCTTGCCAGATTCTGTGAACTTGCAGGCGGAGCCTGACGTTTGCTCACAGCCTGACTTTTGCTAACTTTGCTTTATATCAGCAAAGCCTGATCACTACTTTATCTCAGGCCTCTGATACAAGGGCTTAGATCTCAGGTTCTCTTCCTACTACGAGGAGCTCTGCAAAACTGCATAGGGGAAATCCCCCAAAGCGCTGGACGAGAGCTCCAGGCCGATGTCCTGCAAGGGCTGCCTCGGTGCCGCGATTGACATCAGCTCTGAACTGGCTGCCCCGGTGGCAGATCCCCTCGCAGAGCGATTGTCGCAGGCTCGCTGCAGACTCAGGCAGTGTCGCTGCACCAGGTACGTTCTGGCTGAGTGTTAAGGTTTCCTTCACAGCCCTAGGAGCTCGCAGCATTTGTACTAATGACAGCTCCGACCCTGCAGCCCAGTGCTGAAGCCACGAGTGATTCGATAGCAAATCTCCCAGCCACCCTCGAATACTCACGGCAAATGTCCACACGCTGCACGCAGCAGCGAGCCTCCAGCCCGGACCGAGAGCCTGGTGCGCACGCTACCGCCCACCTCACAGCCAAGCAGAAGCAGCCGCTATTTCAGGCCCCTGGCCGGGGAGGAACTGAAATAGCCGGTCAGAGGCAGCTCTGGCTGCTCCCGGCTCTGTGGCTGCTTTCAGCCCCCAGCAGAGACGGGCCCGGCCAGACGTTCACCCTGCACCGCCCGTTACCCCAGCTTTGGGGGGCTGGGGGCTGCACCTTGGCGACTCGGCTCCCGGGGACAGAGACCTGCTCAGGGCACTTCCTGTGTCACCGAGCACCCTGCACAGAGCCCATGTCCCGGCCTGGGGCCCAGCAGGCCCTGGGGGGAGCACGGAGCCCCCAGCCCAGCCTCATGGGACCATCCGGCCCAGCGCTCCCAGAGCCCCTGCAGCTGTTTGCAACAGGCTAGTGCGGACCCCTATGGGCCGGGGGAGGGGAGGGGTCTTGGCCCCATGTGGGGGAGCTGCTCCCCGGGGCGGGGGACAAGCAGCCCGTGCACGGCCCAGGGCAGACACGGCTATTGTGGAGCAAGGTCTCCCCCGCTCAGCCCTGCAGGGCCCAGCGCAGCCTGGCCCCACGTCCCCGCAAACACTGGGGAGGAAGGTGGTGGTGGAGAGAAGCGGAAATCCTGTATTAGTCGCTCATCTCCGAGGTATGAAGTGAAACTGACCCGGCCCCCCCGGGCGCTGAGCGGCTCAGTGCAGCCATGGCCGTGGGGGTCGCGCTGCTCCTGTGGCTGGGGAGCGCCGGTGAGTACGGAGCCCCCGGCTGCCCCACGCCCTGGGGTCTGACACGTCTCTGGCCCCAGCCCCGGGACCTGAGTGTAGGAGCTGGGACCCACCTGGCCCTCTGGGCAACCACGGGGCAAGGTGATGAAATGACCCCCTGTGACGAAGTGGGAATGTTTTGTTGTGTGATGTGAATACTGAGGGGGAGGGTTGCAGGGGAGCTGGGCCGGGACTGTCTGCATGGGGGAAGGGAGATACCTGAGCATGTAACATGAGAACCCAGGAGGGGAGTTGGAGACCAGGTAACACCTTTGACGGGGAATTCGGACAAAGGAAAAAGGCTGGGGGAGGAGCCGGGGGGAAGGGAGAAAGGAGACGCCTGGAAGGGGTTTTCAGTTTTGGAAGCTGGCTAGGAATGAAGAGGGGACTCTGACGGGGCTGGGGCTTCCCAGCGGGGCTGTGGCCTCCCTGGGGCCCCCAGATGGACCTAACTAAAGGGGATCCTGTTGTCTGTACTGGCAAGACCTGTTTTGGACTGTGTTCCTGTCGTCTCAATAAACCTTCTGTTTTACTGGCTGGCTGAGAGTCATGGTGAATCGCAGGAAGCCGGGGGTGCCGGGCCCTGACTCCCCCACACTCCGTGACACCCCCCAACCACACCTGCTCGCTCTGCGGAGCCGGGGCTGAGCCAGTGATGGTCTGGGGGGGCCCCTGCCCTGTGGGGGGTCACTGAGACTCAGGACGGGGCTGGGGGTTGATGAGAGGGGCTGACTCCGGCAGCCGGGACAGCCCAGGGGAGCTGCAGGCGCTGCCCGAACCCAGAGAGACGCACGGGTCTGGGCTGAGCTGGGATGGGGGCTGGAGGGAACAGGGGAAGCAGCCATCGGGAGGGGGCGTGGAACAGAGGGGCAGTGAGTGGGGGCAGGGAAGGCAGTGATGGGGCCAGCAGGCGAGGGTCCCTCCGCCCATGCCATGCTCTGATCTGCCCTTCTCTGGGGGCATTTCAGGCTCCCCGATGCCAGCTGGTTCCTGCGCCCCGACTGCAGCGTGTCCAAGCGCCAAGGCTCCCCCAGAGACCAACAGGAGCCTGGAGCTGCCCCCGGGGGGCGTCAGGGCAGGTGGGGCAGTGTGTGATGTTTCTGTGAAGTACGAGCCCGCCCCCCTCCCCCCAGCCCCTCTCCCCCTGCCCCAGCACCAGGGCAGACAGACTGGCCCCTGGTCTCGCCTCAGGCTGGTGCCTGGATCTGCATTGAGTTTTAGGTGGGGTGTAACTGGGGGGTCCCGATTTGACAGGGTTCAGTGTGGGGCTGTCGTAGCACCCTGTCACGGAGTCCCCGGGCGATGCTCTGGACCTGCTCCCCACAAAGCCAGTCAGGACTTTGGGGAGCCTCCTCTCCCTCGGAGCAGACTGTCTTCAGGGCAAGAAGCTCACATGGCTTCACCTCCTGGGTCTCTCCTTGGAGCATTCAGCATATGCCCGTCCGTGCGTTTCCCACAGCGAGTCCACCCAGGCGGGGTCCTGGGGAAGCCAGAGGGTCCTGCACCCCCACTTCGCAGTCAGACGTGACTCTCAGCCAGCCAGTAAAACAGAGGTTTATTAGACGACAGGAACAGGGTCTAAAACAGAGCTTGCAGGTACAGACAACAGGACCCCTCAGCCGGGTCCATTCTGGGGCCCAGCGAACCGGACAACTCCATCTGCCCTCACTCCTAGTCCCCAGCCAGCCCAAACTGAAACCCCCTCCAGCCCCTCCTTCTCTGGGCTTTGTCTCTCCTGGGCCAGGAGGTCACCTGATCTCTTTGTTCACCTTTAGCTATTTCCTTGCAGGGGGGAAGGATCCCGGCCATTTGTTGCCGGGATACAGTGTCAGCCATTTATGCGCACCGGAGACTTAAGAACTGCATAGGGGAAACTGAGGCACCCACACAGTATTCAGAGGAAACATTAAGAACAGTCCCACTTCGTCACACACCCCAACCCCCTGCCCCAGCCAGGTGAAAGTGAGCGAGGGTCGGGGAGAGCAAGCAATGGAGGGAGGGGGGATGGAGTGAGTGGGGGGTGGGGCCTCGGAGAAGGGGTGGGGCAGGGGGCGGGGCTTTGGGGCGGGGCAGGGGTGTTCAGTTTTCTGTGACTATGGGGCACCAGCTCTGATCCAGCCCCAGGGTAGGGACTGGCTGGCTCAGGAGGCGGTGGGGGTGGGAATAGCCCATGGGGCCTTTCCATTCTAGGGCACGGCAGCTCCCACCCGGCCCCAGGGCAGGGGCTGGCTGGCTGTGGGGGGAATGGGACACGGGACCTTTCCTTGCTAGGCCCCAGATCTGTATCGTGCTTCCCCCACAGCCGGCGCATTCCTCGTCTCCACCGACTCCTCCCCGGTGACGGCGCTCCTGGGCTCCGACGTCCTCCTGAAATGCAGCTTCCCCGCGGCCACGGGCGAGGGGGACGGGCAGCTGCGGGTGACCTGGTATTTCCAGGGCCAGACGCTGATGGAGCTGGACGGCATCGCGGTCACCACGAGGAAGGGGGCAGAGCTCTTTGCCCCGGAGCTGCCCAGGGGCAACGCTTCGCTCCTCCTGCCCCGCGTCACGTTGGCCGACCAGGGCCCCTACTGCTGCTCCGTGTGCTACGGGGGGTGGCGCGGAGAGGGCAGCTTCCACTTACGGGTGGCAGGTAGAGTCACGCCCCGGCCTCGCCCCGTGCTCCCGGCCGGGCTGGGCTGTGGGACTGGGCCCCCGACGAGCTCGGCCCAGCCCCGCGATGGCTGCAGAGCCGCATTCTCTGGGGGGAGGCGAGCGAGTCCCAGGGCTCCTGGCCGGGCTGGGCTGTGTCACTGGGCCCCCGACGAGCTCGGCCCAGCCCCGGGATGGCTGCAGAGCCGCATTCTCTGGGGGGAGGCGAGCGAGTCCCAGGGCTCCTGGCCGGGCTGGGCTGTGTCACTGGGCCCCCGACGAGCTCGGCCCAGCCCCGGGATGGCTGCAGAGCCGCATTCTCTGGGGGGAGGCGAGCGAGTCCCAGGGCTCCCGGGGGGCTGGGCTATGGGACTGGGCCCCTGACGAGCTCGGCCCAGCTCCGGGATGGCTGCAGAGCTGCATTCTCTGGGGGGAGGCGAGCGAGTCCCAGGGCTCCCGGGGGGCTGGACTGTGGGACTGGGCCCCTGACGAGCTTGGCCCAGCCCCGGGATGGCTGCAGAGCCGCATTCTCTGGGGGGAGGCGAGCGAGTCCCAGGGCTCCCGGGGGGCTGGACGAGCCGCGGGGCCATTGCGGAGGGGACGGGGCGGGTTTGGGGCTGCCAGCGCTGGCTGGTGGGAAAGCCTGCGGTGAGGCCAATGCATTCAGGCTGCCCTGGATGGGGAGCAGGGACGGACGCCGCGGGGGGCACTGGGCACCTGGAGAGCCGTTCCCAGACCTTTCAGCTGGGACCTTCCACCGCAGCCGCTTCCCCTGCGACCTCCTCTCCCCACAGAGCTTCCCCTGCCCGGCTCTGTGGACTCCCCGTCTCTGTCTCCCCCAGCGCTGCCCCGGGAGCTGGGGCCGGGTCTCTGGCAGAGCAGGGGGCCCAGCCCCAGAGCCTCGGCCAGGGTCAGCGCCTGCGGCTGCCGGGGCAGGGGGTCAGCAGGGCGCGGGCAGGGCACGGCTGGGGCGATGGTTAGCGGGTGGGGCGGGCGCGAGTCTGCCCTGGAAGCCCCCCCTGCCCGGCTCTCTGGACTCCCCGTCTCTGTCTCCCCCAGTGCTGCTGCGGGTCGAGGTGCCCAGCCCCGTGGTGTGGAGGGACGAGGACAGCGCCCTGCTGTGCTGGTTGCGGGGGGTTTGCCCTCAGGGCATCGCAGTGTCCTGGCTCCGGGACGGGCAGGAGCTAAACGCCTCCTTCGTCTCTGCCGCACGCCGGGGGCACCGGGACGGGACCTTCAGCCTGGTGACCGTCTACAGCTTCACCCCCACGGAGCAGGATCTGGGGGCGCTGTTCTCCTGCCGGGCACGGCACCCCCTGCTGAACCAGTCCCGCCAGGCCGACTTCCGGATCGCCTTCAGGGGTGAGGCCTCAGCCCGTCTGCGCCATCCAGGGCGGGAGGATCCCCCACAACCTGCCCCCCAGCCCTGGGGCTCACGGAGTTTCCTTTGGGGAGGGGACCCCCGGCTCACAACCCCCCCAGCTCTGGGGCTCCCGGCCCTTCCCACGGAGAGGAGATCCCCTGGAT
This sequence comes from Platysternon megacephalum, assembly GCA_003942145.1. Classification (NCBI taxonomy): domain Eukaryota; kingdom Metazoa; phylum Chordata; order Testudines; family Platysternidae; genus Platysternon; species Platysternon megacephalum. Next base: position 20,086 of record QXTE01000714.1, read on the forward strand.
CACAGACCCCCCCCAGCACCAGGGTTAATTCTATGCTCCAACCAGAACCCCCTTGTATCATTTCACCCCATTACTCCTGGCTCTCCCCTGCACTATCCCTCCCCCCCATCAGGAGCCCCCCACGTCAGAACCACCACCCCCCCCGTGCCCATGTGCCGAGTTAGAGTCACTGACCCCCGTGATCTCCCCCTGCCGGATCCCGTCGGGGTCTCTGCGCTCCCCTGTAAATAACCAACTCACGGCTGGGGCGTCCCCACGTGGCTGGACGTGGCATATCGGGCTCCCCTCGGCCAGTGCCCCCTGCCAGCCGTCGCTCTGGCTCTGCCGCGGTCTCCCTTCTCCTGACCCCGCTCTCCAGCCAGTTCACGTTTTACTGCCGCCCCTGCCAGGGTCACCAAAGGCCAACGAGTACCAGCCCAATGTCCTGACAACAGGGCTCCGGGCTGACTCGGGGTCCCTGGGCCTCACACCCTGCTCTGCGGGCGCTCGCTCACCCTCATCCCCTGCCTGTTCCAACATTAGACCCTCCCTCCCTGGAGGGCCAGATCCTGCCTTTACCTCCCCACTGGGGCTTGTTGCCCCGGCAGCTGCTCCGGGGGCCTCCTGGCCTCTTATCGACTTCACTACTTGGGAGAGGAGCCCAGCGCCGACCCCAGCCCCCCAAACTCTCGAATCCCAGACAAGGGCAGTGTTCCTCCCGCAGCCCCTTCTGCTCCACACGTCCAGCCTCCGTAGCACCCGGCCCCTCTGCCCTCGGACTCAGCTTCAGCTGGGCCAGGTGTGTAACGGGCCTCTGCGGCTATCACGACCCCCTCTGGCCCCCGTTCTGGTGCCGGGGGTAACACCCGCTGGGCTCCCGTTGGCAGGCACGTCCCGGGGGAATCTCCCGTAGTGTTCATGGGCCGGGCGGGGGAACCCCCAGGCGTTTTCCCAGGGGCTGGGCTCAGCTCCCTGGCTAGGCAGCAGGTCACAGGGACCATGGCAGGAGCAGGGGGGGGGGGGGGCAGAGGGGCAGGGNGCAGGGCGTCTCTCTCTCACCTGCTCCCTTTGCCAGGGCCGGAGGAGGAGCGCGGCCGCCTGGAGCCGGGGCTGAGGATCCTGCTGTGGACGCTGCGAGGGGCTCTCCTGCTGGCCATGGTGCTGGGGGGCTGGAGCTGTTACTGCTCTGGGAGGAGGCGTGGGCAGGTAAGGGCTAAGGGCAGAGGCCCCTACGAGCGAGCACAGCATCAGTACTGGCACGGCCCTGCCGGGACGCCAGCTCTCAGTCTGGTGACACGAGCTCACGGCAGGAAGTCAGTTCCTTGGGGAGGGAGACGCTTTCCCGAGGGCGTGGCTGCATCTCCCCTGTGGGGTAACTGGTCCGAGGGACCTGCCAGAGCTCTGCCCACCCAGTGCTGCCAACGACCGTGTCCCCCTTTGCCCTGGGCTCTAAGTCTCTCCTTGTTGCTGGCACAGGTGCAGGAGTGGATCTGGCCCCCCCGACGCTGGAGATCATCGTGGGGCGCAGCCAGAGGAAGCGACAAAGCGGCAGAGGAACAGGCGGTGCCGTCCCTGCTGAGCGGCTAGAGAAGGGGATCCCAGTGAGCGCGGCCCATCGCGCCTCGTTCTCGCTGGGGCTCCGGCTGAACTGCTGATGGGTCCATCCCTGTGTCTGTCGGTCCTGTCTCCCCAGCGAGGTCGCGGCAGCGTCCCTGCTCCCTGAGATCTGGGTGTCAATAAAACCTGCCCATCCCCCTCCCCGTGTGGCAGACGCAGGATGCCCCTGTATCCCCTCTCTGTCGCTTTCATGCAAACCCTTAGATTCAGCCCCACAGGGCCTTGCTCCGGCCTCTCACTCCTGCGTGTGGCTCGAATGTGGTTCCCCGCTCGCTCTGGCCCCCCACAAATGGCTGGCCAGTGCCCGGACCAGAACAATAAACTGTCTCGCTGGACTCCGTGGGTCGTGCTGTGGTGGTTAAATCCCCGGCAGGTTGTGAGGGGCCCTTACCCTGCACCCCCATGAAGAGGGTCAGCGACCCCGACACCTCGAATGGGGTCGGGCTGGGTTACAAGACAGGAAATGCTGCCTGTGGGAGGAGTCCCTTTAATACGCAGAAGGAAGGTTCCATGGCCATATGGGGTGATGGAACATTGGGGACCTGAGGGTTCCATGGCCCTTGGGGTGATCATAGAATCATAGGACTGGAAGGGACCTCGAGAGGACTCGTGGCAGGGACTAAGTATTATCTAGACCATCCCTGACAGGTGTTTGTGGTGGAATGTTGGGGGCGGGAAGGTTCCATGGCCTTTGGGGTTGTCAGGGTTCTCTCCCCACTCCAAACTCTAGGGTACAGATGTGAAGAAGGACTGAATGACCCATCCCAGCTGTGGATGGACTCCAAAGACTTGAGTTGAACCTGCAGTTTATTCCATCACTGCTCCAAGCCTGAACCAAGAACTGTGCCATCACTGTATGGAATTGATTCCATTTAACCAATTCTAGCTGCCATCTCTATCTGTTTCCTTTTATGAATAAACCTTTCGATTTTAGATTCTAAAGGATTGGCAACAGCGTGATTTGTGGGTAAGATCTGATATGTATATTGACCTGGATCTGGGGCTTGGTCCTTTGGGATTGAGAGACCCTTTTTTCTTTTACTGGGATATTGGTTTTCATAACCATTTGTCCCCATAACGAGTTGTACTGGTGGTGATACTGGGAAACTGGAGCGTCTAAGGGAATTGCTTGTGTGACTTGTGGTTATCCAGTGGGGTAAAACCAAAGTCCTCTCTGGCCGGCTGGTCTCTCAAAGGTGATGAAATATTCAGCAATATCACTGGGTTCGTCATACTGTGGACATAGTTGCCCCCATTTGTGGATTTTTGGGGGAGGATTGTTAGGGTTATTCGGTAGACCCATCTTAGCCCTTTCCAGATCTAAGCGCTTCAGCTCTAACTCCGTATGGAAGCATTTCACCTCTGCCTCAGAGCGTTTTGTCCCCACTTCCGTCTCCAAGCATTTTGCCTCCATCTGTCTTTCATGTTCTTTCTGTCTCTCTTCAGCTTCAAATCTGGCTAATTCTAGTTTTTTCTGGACATCACTTTCTGTCATCCTAGCCTTCCTGCGCTTAGCCTAGCCTAACCCGAGAGCAAGAAAGAAAGAAAAACCAGCTTGTGAATTCCCTTGCAGGTCTTAACTACTCTGGCCTGAAGCAGAGAAAAAAAACCCTGCAGCGGCTCTCAGCTAAAAGGAAAAAAAAAGTGTCCTTTTAGAAAAACCCTCCCTTCTTTCCAAGCAGCCAAAGAAAGGGAAAAAATCATTTTAATATCCTGAGGTTTGTGCTTCTGGTTCAAAATGATCCCACCACTCTGCCACCATGTCAGGGTTCTCTCCCCACTCTAAACTCTAGGGTACAGATGTGAAGAAGGACTGAATGACCCATCCCAGCTGTGGATGGACTCCAAAGACTTGAGTTGAACCTGCGGTTTATTCCTTCACTGCTACAAGCCTGAACCAAGAACTTTGCCATCACTGTATGGAATTGATTCCATTTAACCCATTCTAGCTCCCATCTCTATCTTTTTCCTTTTATGAATAAACCTTTCGATTTTAGATTCTAAAGGATTGGCAACAGCGTGATTTGTGGGTAAGATCTGATATGTATATTGACCTGGATCTGGGGCTTGGTTCTTTGGGATTGAGAGAACCTTTTTTCTTTTACTGGGATATTGGTTTTCATAACCATTTGTCCCCATAACGAGTTGTACTGGTGGTGATACTGGGAAACTGGAGCGTCTAAGGGAATTGCTTGTGTGACTTGTGGTTAGCCAGTGGGGTGAAACCAAAGTCCTCTCTGGCCGGCTGGTCTCTCAAAGGTGAGGAAATATTCAGCAATATCACTGGATTCATCATACTGTGGACATAGTTGCTCCCATTTGTGGATTTTTGGGGGAGGATTGTTAGGGTTATTCGGTAGACCCATCTTAGCCCTTTCCAGATCTAAGCGCTTCAGCTCTAACTCCGTATTGAAGCATTTCACCTCTGCCTCAAAGCGTTTTGTCTCCACTTCCATCTCCAAGCATTTTGCCTCCATCTGTCTTTCATGTTCTTTCTGTCTCTCTTCAGCTTCAAATCTGGCTAATTCTAGTTTTTTCTGGACGTCACTTTCTGTCATCCTAGCCTTCCTGCGCTTAGCCTAGCCTAACCCGAGAGCAAGAAAGAAAGAAAAACCAGCTTGTGAATTCCCTTGCAGGTCTTAACTACTCTGGCCTGAAGCAGAGAAAAAAAACCCTGCAGCTGCTCTCAGCTAAAAGGAAAAAAAAAGTGTCCTTTTAAAAAAACCCTCCCTTCTTTCCAAGCAGCCAAAGAAAGGGAAAAAATCATTTTAATATCCTGAGGTTTGTGCTTCTGGTTCAAAATGATCCCACCACTCTGCCACCATGTCAGGGTTCTCTCCCCACTCTAAACTCTAGGGTACAGATGTGGGGACCCGCATGAAAGACCCCCTAAGCTTATTTCTACCAGCTTAGGTTAAAAACTTCCTGTCACGGAGTCCCTGGGCGATGCTCTGGAACTGCTCCCCACAAAGCCAGTCAGGACTTTGGGGAGCCTCCTCTCCCACGGAGCAGACTGTCTTCAGGGCAAGAAGCTCGCAGGTCTTCACCTCCTGGGTATCTCCTTGGAGCATTCAGCATATGCCCCTCCATGTGCTTCCCACAGCGAGTCCACCCAGGCGGGGTCCTGGGGAAGCCAGAGGTCCTGCACACACACCCCACTTCGCAGTCAGACGTGACTCTCAGCCAGCCAGTAAAACAGAGGTTTATTAGATGACAGGAACACGGTCTAAAACAGAGCTTGCAGGTACAGACAACAGGACCCCCTCAGTTAGGTCCATCTTGGGGCCCCAGGGGGGCCAGAGCCCTGTCTGGGCACCCCTCCATTTCCCCAGCCAGCTCGAAACTGAAAAACCCCCTCCAGCCCCTCCTCCTCTGGGCTTTGTCTCTTTCCCGGGCTAGGAGGTCACCTGACCTCTTTGTCTCCAACACCTTCAGTTGGCACCTTTGCAGAGGAGGGGCCCAGGCCATCAGTTGCCAGGAGACATAGTGTCAGGCATTTATGTGCACTGGCCCGTCGCTCTGCAACAACCATACACCCTTATCCCACCACCTAGATACTTAAGAACTGCATAGGGGAAACTGAGGCACCCACACAGTATTCAGAGGAAACATTAACAACATTCCCACTTCGTCACACTTCCCCAAGGCACAAATCCTTCCTTGTCCTTGGATAGGTACTGCTGCCACCACCAAGTGAGTTAGACAAAGATTCAGGAAAAGGACCACTTGGAGTTCCTGTTTCCCCAAAATATCCCCCCAAGCCCCTTCACCCCCTTTCCTGGGGAGGCTTGAAAGTAACCAAGGTGAGCACTGACCAGCCCCTTGGGTTTTTAGGACACTAAAATCAATCAGGTTTTTAAAAAACAGAACTTTATTATAAAGAAAAAGTAAAAGAAGCACCTCTGTAAAATCAGGATGGAAGGTAATTTACAGGGTAATCAGATTCAAAACACAGAGGAGTCCCCTCTGGGCAAAACTTTAAAGTTACAAAAACAGGGATAAACCTCCCTCTTAGCACAGGGAAAATTTACAAGCTAAAACAAGAGATCATCTAACGCATTTCCTTGCTATTACTTACAATTTCTGTACTTTTAGATCTATCATTCAGTGGGAGCTGGATTACTTGCTTGGTCTCTCTCTTTGTCTCCTGAGAGAATAACAGCAGCCCAAACAAAAACCTTCCCCCACAGATTTGAAAGTATCTTCTCCCCTTATTGGTCCTTTTGGTCAGGTGCCACCCAGGTGAGCTTCTTAACCCTTTACAGGTAAAGGAGGGATTTTATGCTACCCATAGCTGTATGTTTATGACCGGGGTGATGGAACGTTGGGGGCGGGAAGGTTCCATGGGTGCTGGAAGTGACAGCTGTCAGACAGAAGCAATGGGGGCAGTGGGGCAGCTGGGGAGGGGGGGCACCTCCTGTTGGTATGTGGGGTCACAAACCTGTGAGCAGGGCCAATGCCCCAGGAGAACCCAAGGGGTCTGTTACCATGAGAACAACCGAGTGCCCAGCCACAGGGAAGTGTGACTGGGGCAGCCCCAGGACCTACCAGCGAGGGACAGGACCATGGCATGGCTAACCCCTCCCTGCCGTCCCCGTCCCCCGCGCCCGTCTGCCACCTGAACCACGGCACGGCTAACCAGCCAAACACCCCTGTTTGCCGTCCCATCCCCCGGTGTCATGCACTCTGAGGCCCTGTGCTCTCTCTCAGCTCCGTCCGGTCCCTTGGGGGAACCCTCTACACCAGGGGCGGGCAAACTTTTTGGCCTGAGGGCCGCATCGGGTTTTGGAAATTGTATGGAGGGACAGTTGGGGAGGGAGGCTGCTGCCCCATCCAAACCCCACTGTTCCCTGACGGCCCCCCTGGGACCCCTGCCCCATCCACCCCCCTTGCTCCCTGTCCCCTGCCCCCCCCCCGGAACCCCCACCCCTGACTGCCCCCTGCCGCCCCATCCAACACCCCCTCCTTCCTGACTGGCCCCTCCCCCCGGGATATTGCATCCCCCTGGATATTGCTGTTCCTAGTACACAGATTTCACCCTTGAAACCTGGCCCAGTCCCCTCAGCTGGGATCTTCAGAGTGTCCTTGTTGCTTGCAGCGAAGGTGGGGGGAGGAGAAAGGCCCAGCGTGGGGCCCCTGTGTCTGTTTTATACCCTCAGTCCATGTGCTTGGAGAACACAAGTCCAGGCCTGTCTGGGGCGTTGCTGAGTCCCCAGGCCAGGCTGAGCAATTCCCCTGGTGGGGCCTCATGCAGGTGAGTCATTGCATTGTAGCTCCCTTGCTGGACAATGGCTGGCGATGGTTGTTTCACACCCCGCCCGGGTGTTGGTTACTTTCCTTGCTGATGCCTCTGGGGGAGCTAATATCTGGCTGATTCCCCAGCTTACAGCATGTTTCAGTGACAACCATACACCACAATCTCATAACTTCATATACACTAAAGATACACATATATGGATAGAGAAATGACTCTCAGCAGATCATAACCTTTCCCTGATACCTTACAAGGCATGTTTTCTATGTAAGATCACAATTATATAAAAATGAGGAATATGGGGGTTCCAGGATGCTCTCCCAAGGTAGGGAATGTCACACCCACCTTATAGTAATTTCATCTAGACCACATTTCTCTGGTTTGCTTATGAGAATGTTCTGTGGGACTGTGTCAAAAGCCTTACCAAAAATCAAGATATATCCTGGCTAGTGCTTCCCCCCTAATTACTAGACCAACAACCCTGTCAAAAAAGGAAATGATGGGCTGTTATAGAGGATAAGAACATAAAAGCAGCCATACTTGGTCAGACCAAAGGTCCATCTAGCCCAGTATCCTGTCTTCTGATAGTGGCCAATGCCAAGTGCCCCGGAGGGAATGAACAGAACAGGGAATCATCAAGTGATCCATCCCCTGTCGCCCATTCCCAGCTTCTGGCAAACAGAGGCTAGGGACACCATCTCTGTCCATCCTGGCTAATAGATAATGATGGACCTATCCTCCATGAATTTATCTAGTTCTTTTTTGAACCCTTGGCCTTCACAACATTCCCTGGCAAGGAGTTCCACAGGTTGACTGTGCGTTGTGTGACGAAATACTTCCTTTTGTTTGTTTTAAACCTGTTGCCTATTAATGTCATTTGGTGACGTCTAGTTCTTGTGTTATTAGAAGGAGTAAATAACACTTCCTTATTTACTTTCTCCACACCAGTCATGATTTTATAGACCTCTATCCTATACCCCTTAGTTGTCTCTTTTCCAAGCTGAAAAGTCCTAGTCTTATTAATCTCTCCTCATATGGCAGCCGTTCCATAGCCCTAATAATTTTTGTTGCCCTTTTCTGTACCTTTTTCAATTCCAATAGATCTGTTTTGAGATGGGGTGACCACATCTGTATGCAGTATTGAAGATGTGGGTGTACCATGGATTTATATAGAGGCGTTATGATATTTTCTGTCTTATTATCTATCCCTTTCCTAATTGTGACAAAGTTGGGGATTTTTGTAGTGTTTTACATGAATAGTGTGTGCCTCAGTTTCCCTGTGTGCTGCATGTTTAACAAAGTGGTGGGAGAGGGTTTGTTGTTGCAGAGGACCAGGTGTGACCTCGCCTGCCAGACGGGACCCCCAGACAATGGCCTGGAGATGGGGAGCCCTAAAAACTGGTGACCTGGTGACTAAGAGGCCGCTAATGACACCTCAATCTGGGACAGTTCCTCAGATCTGTCACCTACAAAGAATGGCTGTTTTGAGAATCTCCCTCACATCCTCAGCTGTAAAGACCAATGCAAAGAATTCATTTAGTTTCTCCGCAACGGCCTTATCGTCCTTGAGTGCTCCTTTAGCACCTCGATCGTCCAGTGGCCGCATTGATTGTTCAGCAGGCTTCCTGCTTGGGATGTACTTGAAAAAAAAATTCCTATTATTTTTTGAGTTTTTGGCTAGCTGTTCCTCAAATTCTTTTTTGGCCTTCCTAATTGTATTTTTACACTTCCTTTGCCAGAGTTCACGCTCCTTTCTATTTTCCTCACTAGGATTTAGCTTCCACTTTTTAAAGGATGCCTTTTTGTCTCTCACTGCTTCTTTTACTTCATTGTTTAGCCACGGTGGCACTTTTTTGGCTCTCTTACTATGTGTTTTAATTTGGGGGATACATTTAAGTTGAGCCTCTATTATGGTGTCTTTTAAAAGTTGCCATGCAGCTTGCAGGGATTTCACTTTTGGCGCTGAACCTTTTAATCTCTGTTTAACTAAGTTCCTCATTTGTGTGTAGTTCCCTTTTCTGACATTAAATGCTACCGTGATCTGGTCTAGGAGTTGTCTTGGGGGCAGTTCTAAGGCCTGTGTTATAGATATGCCAGAGCCCTGTGAGAGCGGAGAGGGGTGGGGACAGGTGTCTCAGCCAGGAGGGGCGGGGACAGGTGTCTCAGCCAGGAGGGGCGGACTCTGCCTAGGGGTCCCCAGACTGCTTTAGCCTGTTCCTCCCACTGTTCAAAGACAGAGCTAAATAGGAGCCTTTTGTTATGTTAACGTGCTCAAATGGGAGCTGAAATCGCTTGTGGTGGGGCAGTGTCTCTGCCCAGCCTGCACAGAGCTGACAATCACTAGAGACTGAGGCGCAGGTGGCAGCAGAAGGTGACTGACAGTCGGCGAACGAGCAGCTGGTGAGGTGCTGAGCAGAATGAGAGGCACCGTGGCTGGCGGGGCGGCTAGCGGAGAGGGACCGTGGCTGGCGGGGCGGCCAGCGGAGAGGGACCGTGGCTGGCGGGGCGGCTAGCGGAGAGGCACCGTGGCTGGCGGGGCGGCCAGCGGAGAGGGACCGTGGCTGGCGGGGCGGCCAGCGGAGAGGGACTGTGGCTGGCGGGGCGGCCAGCGGAGAGGGACCGTGGCTGGCGGGGCGGCTAGCGGAGAGGCACCGTGGCTGGCGGGGCGGCCAGCGGAGAGGGACCGTGGCTGGCGGGGCGGCCAGCGGAGAGGGAC
>QXTE01000714.1:34223-48587 GCA_003942145.1 Platysternon megacephalum
AGCGGATGCGTTGTCCCGGAGAGGGGGCCCTGAACTTCCCCAGGTCACTGGTCAGAGTGACCCCGCTCAGTTCAGTCTCCAAGGGGGGAGAGATGTGACGGAGCAGGGAGCAGGGCGGATTTGACCTGGGGATGTGGCAGGGGAGTTACATTGGGGATGGGAAGGAAGCTACCTGAGCTGTAACCTGAGCCAGGAGGGGGGTGGGAGAAGTGACACCTTCGGCCCGGAGACTGAACAAAGGAGAGGAAGAGCAGGGGGAGGGGGAGAGAGCTGCTGGAGGAGTTTCTAGTTTCAGTTTTGGGCTGGGTGGTGAAACGCAGGGAACCCCAAGCTGGGGGCTAAGTTCCCTAAACCCCCCCAGAAGGACTTGATTGAGGGGTTCTGGTTGTACCTACATGTTCTGCTTGGGGCTGTGTTCCTGTCAACGAATAAACCTTCCGTTTTACTGGCTGGCTGAGAGTCACGGTGAATCTGAGGAGAGGGGTGCAGGGCCTGGACTCCCCCACACTCCGTGACAGGGGACAAGCCAGGTGCTTTCTCCCCCGGGTGGGAGGGGAGCTCACACAGACGCGGGGTCCTCACTGACCAGGGACCTCCCCCCCCGAGTGGGGAGCGGTGGAGGGAGACGCGAGGGGCACAGGAAAGGAACTGGGGTTGTAGGTCTCAGGATACGAGGGGGAAGCTCTGCCCTGCGCACTCTGGGGCGGACGTCCTGCTCACAGCGTTATGGGCATGAATCCTACTTGTGGCATTTTCCCTAATTAACGCCAGGCGACTTCCCTCCTCTCGTTAAACGTGTCTTTTCTACACTCAGACTCTGTGCGTGCGAGGGGGGAGTTTTGCCTCTCAGCGGCGCCCGGGGTGGGGGGTGTAATTGTCCCAGGTCACTGGTTGGGGGCTGGAGCCGGTTCTGTGCTGTGTCGGTGCAGAGGAACCCCTAGATATTGAACGCGGCCCTGGTTGCTGCTGGCTCCACCTGGCAGAGGGGTTACAAGTTCAACCCGGCTTTGCGTGGCCAGCTGGACTGAAGGTAAAGGTTATTTACTGACGTTTCTGCAGGGAGAAATCTCAGCTGCAAAGGACACGGCCAGCAGCTCGGACCGGATCAGGCAGGACCCAGCCCGCGCCTTCGGCCAGGGAGCCCCGAGCCAGCACCCCCAGAAACCAGCCTGCTCCCCCGGCTAGGTCCCCCAGAAACCAGCCTGCTCCCCCCCGACTAGGTCCCCCAGAAACCAGCCTGCTCCCCCGACTAGGAATCCCCCCTTGCAGGATCCCAAGGGCTCCCCACCCAGCACCTTGAAGCAGGTGGCATGGCAGCGCCAGGGACCTACACTAAGGCCTTGCAAGAATCCCAGGACATCTTCCACCGCTTCCCCCTCCAGCTGGTCCACGGGATCCCGCTCATGGAGCCCATCGCCCAGCAGTGGGGCCCCATCGAGAACTTCCAGGCCCGGCCTGACGACCTCCTAATCTCCACCTACCCCAAGGCAGGTAAGAGACCAGCTCCGGCCTCCCCCAGCAGGGGGCGCCGCGGGGAGGGGGAGGGGCGCTGCAGGGGGCACCGTGGGGAGGGGGAGGGGCGTTGTGGGGAGGGGGAGGGGCGTTGGGGGGAGGGGGGGGGGCGTTGTGGGGTGGGAGAGGGGCGCCGTGGGGTGGGAGAGGGGTGCTGCAGGGGGCGCTTTGGGGTGGGAGAGGCGCGCTGCAGGGGGCGTTGTGGGGAGGGGGAGGGGGGCGCCGGGGGGTGGGGGCGGGGGGGGGGAGGGGTGCTTCAGGGGGCGCCATGGGGGGGGAGGGGGGCGGTGCGGGGGGCGCTGTGGGGTGGGAGCGGGGCGCTGCAGGGGGCACCATGGGGAGGGAGAGGGGCGCTGTGGGGTGGGAGAGGGGCGCTGCAGGGGGCGCTGTGCAGAGGGAGAGGGGCGCTGCAGGGGGCGCTGTGGGGTGGGAGAGGGGCGCTGCAGGGGGCGCTGTAGCATCATGTCCGACGACGGCCCCTTGCCAAGGGTTCTGGACGCCGACGCCGCCTGGGCGTGAGCGCGGATGCGGGTGTCTCTGTCTGTGATTGTCTCTCTGCAGGGACCACGTGGATGCAGGAGATCGTGGACCTGATCCTGGTCCGAGGAGATGTGGAAAAAGCCTGTCGAGCCCCGACCTACATCCGGATCCCCTTCCTGGAGATCTGCTCCCCTGCCCCAGTGCCCTCAGGTGGGTGCCTCCGAGCTGCCTGCCTGGGGGCAGGGCTGCAGCCCCACCGCCGCCTTGCTGGGCTCCCCCCAAGGGCTGACGCCCCCTCTGGTCCCGTCTCTCACAGGCGTGCAGCAGCTGGCGAATGTTCCTTCCCCCCGAGTCATCAAGACCCACCTGCCCTTCCAGCTGGTTCCCAAGTCCTTCTGGGAGAACAGATGCAAGGCAAGAGACACCCCCCCCCCCTTCCCCAACTGCTCTGCCTGTGCCCCTCACTCCCGACCCGCAGCCCCCTGCCGTCCCAGCCCTGGGCTCCCCCCTCACAGCCCTGCCGGTGCCCCTCACTCCCGACCCACAGTCACGTTGTTCTCTCTTCCCCAGGTGATCTACGTGGCCCGAAATGCCAAGGATAACATGGTCTCTTATTACTTCTTTGACCAGATGAACAAGACACAGCCCGAGCCGGGGCCCTGGGAGCTCTATCTGCAGAAGTTCATGGATGGGAAATGTTAGTACTGGGCCAGAGGGTTCAGAGCTCCCATGGCAGCTCCACCTCCCTCCCCACCCCTTCCTAGGCTGAGGAGGGGCCTAAGGGATTGTGGGTGTGATGAAGCTCCCTTGGTGCCGGACCCGAGGTTCCCCCCGTCGGGGTATACGGACCGGTCCTTACCTGCTGGGGGAGGCCAGCAAGGCATTCTGGCAGGAGTCCATACGGTGACCACACCAAAGGTCACATCCTGTGACCTCTGCCCCAAGGGATTATGGTCGTGTCAGCTTGTCCTCTCTCCCCACAGTGGCCTGGGGCTCGTGGTATGACCACGTCTGCCGATACTGGGCCGAACGGGCCAGTCACTGCATCCTCTACGTCTTCTATGAGGACATGAAAGAGGTGAGTGTGGAAGGAGGTGACAGGGGGCGAGGGGCAGTGACGCTGCCCAGGGGTCTGAGTCACCTCGCGACCGCCTGCCCTTAGCATGACGGAGTCGTGTCTGGCCCCGCCGTGGGTCGGCTCCCTGAAACCACCAGCCTCTGGCAGCACAAGCTCTGCCGTCCCAGCCTCCGCCGGCCTCACTCTGTCCAGGTTAGCGAGAGACCGGCGCAGACCCTGACCCCTTAGAGCACCACTCTGGAGTTACCAGCCCCGATCCCCTGCACACTCTCAGTGCTTACAGACCCCAGAGTCAGAACCCACCGGCTTGTCCAATCCCCCTCCGGCTCCCCGCTCCGCTTCGCTCAGCACGTAGACACAGTGACAGTGAGAACAACCAGAAGTTTAGCATCAAAGAAGAGAGAGTCGTGATAGAATGAGAATATTGGAAACAGTTACAGATTGAAAAAATCATAACCTGCTTTCTAGCGCCTCAGTTGAACTCACAAGGCTTTCCCCTGCCTGTCTCCTGCAACGTCGTTAATTCCAAGTCCGTCTCTCAGCGTTTCCAATCAGTTTGGCATCACCCAAGCGTTCTGAAGAAACTCAAATATGACATTGCAGAACTGCTAAATGTGGCATGTCACTTACCGCTTAAATCAGCCTCTGCACCAGCTGACTGGAGGGTAGCTAACGAGACACTGATTTTTAAGAGAGGCTCCAGAGGCGATTCTGGCAATCACAGGCCGGGAAGCCTGACTTTGGTACCGGGCAAATTGGTTGCAACTATAGTAAAGAACAGAATTTATCAGACACGTAGATGCACATGATCTACTGGGGAAGAGTCAACATGGTTTCTGTAAAGGGAAATCATGCCTCACCAATCTACTAGAATTCTTTGAGGGGGTCAGGAAACATGTGGACAAGGGGGATCCAGTGGATCTCGGACCTGGACTTTCCGGGTAGTTCTACACTGCAATACCCCTGGGTGGCTCGTGTCGCTGCCTCAGGCTCATGGGGCTGGGGCTCCAGCCCACGCTCTGGAACATCCCCCCCGCGAGGTCCCAGAATCCGGGCTCCAGCCTGAGCCCGAACGTCTCCGCTGCAGCTTTATAGCCGCAGCCCGAGCCCTGCGAGCCCCTCAGCAGCCGCAGGTATTTTACTGCAGCGGAGACACACGCTCAGAAAGCCTTTGACAAGGCCCCTCACCAATGGCTCTTATGCAAAGGGAGCTGTCCTGGGATAAGAGGGAAGCTCCTCTCATGGGTCGGCACCTGGTTAAAAGACAGGAAACAGAGGGCAGGAAGAAATGGTGAGTTTTCACAGTGGGGAGGGATCAATAGTGGGGTCCCCCAGGGGGTCTGTACTGGGACCAGCGCTGCTCAATATATGAATAGATTATCTGGACAAAGGGTGACCAGTGAGGTGACAATGTTCAGCGTCTATACCTAACTCATTGCCTAGTTCCATACGCCCATGGCCAGTGCAACACACACGTTCATTACAGCCCTCAGACCACGTCCCTGGCGAACTCGTATGTAGCTACCAGACCCAAGGGAGCCCTGTAACCCCATATGCCCCCCTGGGCCCTCGGCCAGTTGCCATCAGGAGGCTGTTGGGTCAGTCTCCTTCTCCCCCACCAGGACCCGGCCCGGGAGATCCGCAGGGTCATGGACTTCTTGGAGGTGGAGCTGCCCCCGCAGGTGCTGGAAAAAATCGTCCGGCAAACGTCCTTCCAGATCATGAAGGAGAACCCCATGGCCAACTATAGCAGTCTCCCCAGCGCCCTCTTCGACCAGACCGTCAGCCCCTTCATGCGCAAGGGTGAGCGGGGGGAAGGGCACCTGGGGATTGTGGGGAACCCCCCCCCCCCCCACTGGCTTTGTCTGGAAAGTTCCCTGTACACTCGGTCTGTAGCCCGTTGGTACAGGGCCTGGGCGACTTGAGCAAGGTACTGTGGGTAATGCCTGCTTGGTCCTCATTACCCATAGTCCCTTGCAGGGGGGTCATGCTCCCCATAATGTCACAGGCGGGCGGGGGGGGGGGGGGGNCCCCCCCGAACGGCGCTGCATTAAAAGTTGACCTCCTGACCACGGACATTGTGATACCTGGGAGGGGGTGTCACAGGGGTGGGGGTGGGGGCTGGTGCCGCAGGAAACTTCCCCTTCAGCCTGAGACAGGATGTGGTGCCCCCCCCCCCGAGTGTGTCCCATCCCCCCCCCGTCCCGTCCCCCGGGGCACAGGTGCTGCTGGGAGGGTGAGTCGCACCCCAGAGCTCACAGGCCAGGAAGGGAAGTACTGGGCACACTGTGGGGGTGGGATCAGTGTATACACAGATCGATATGGGGGGAGGGGGGGGAAATGCTGCATTTCATCCCTGGCGCTGTGTAAACAGCAATGAACTCAAGGTTGTTCTCTGTGAGCCAGGGAAAGGGAAAAGGGGCTTGGCTGGGAGGCCCTACCAGCCCCACAGGAAAAGAGGGCGACTTTGGGGGGACAGATTCCATGGGGCCGGGGGGGTCTCCGCAGCCCCCTCGTCCCCAGAGCCGCCAGCAAACACAGGAGTGTAACCCTTCGACCTGAGCAGCTAGCCAAAAATCCAGCCGCTTGTTCCCGTTGGGAGCAGAGCTCGGTGGCCGTCGGGGAGTTCTTCGATGCAGTTTTGGTTATTTGCAGACTGGACAAAGTCCTGCGTCGCGGAACTCGGAGAGACGCAAATCGCAGGACACGGGACGGGTGTTTGCTCAGAGCACCAAGACGGCTCTTCTCAGCCTGCACCCCCCCTAGGAGCCTCTTTCTTCCAGGGGCAGACACCGCGCTGCCAGCAGCTCCCTCGAGCTGGCTCTGACTCTCGCAGGCCTGGTCCACACTAGGAATTGACTTCGGCCGAGCTACAGCCCTCAGAGGTGTGAAAATCGACACCCTAAGAGACGCCGTGATACCAACCTCACCCCCAGTGTAGACAGCGCTAGGTCGAGGGACCAAGTCTCCAATCGACCTGGCTACTGCTGCTCGGGGAGGTGGATCCCTACGCCGATGGGCGACGCCCCGGCGCACACTGACGCGCTGGCTAGAGAAGCCCCCAGCCTTTCAGTTTTGGGTCTGTTCTGGCTTCCCACAGCCACAGGTGCCCCCTACCCAAAACCATCCTCAGCACCACTCCCGGGCAGGCTGCCTTCTCCTTTGTCCTGTCCTGGCAGCCACTAACCGAAGGGTGAGTTCGCACNAACAAAGTCCTGCGTCGCGGAACGCGGAGAGACGCAAATCGCAGGACACGGGACGGGTGTTTGCTCAGAGCACCAAGACGGCTCTTCTCAGCCTGCACCCCACCTAGGAGCCTCTTTCTTCCAGGGGCAGACACCGCGCTGCCAGCAGCTCCCTCGAGCTGGCTCTGACTCTCGCAGGCCTGGTC
Source organism: Platysternon megacephalum (assembly GCA_003942145.1). NCBI lineage: Eukaryota > Metazoa > Chordata > Testudines > Platysternidae > Platysternon > Platysternon megacephalum. The sequence goes on from QXTE01000714.1 coordinate 40,685, forward strand.
CACACTAGGAATTGACTTCGGCCGAGCTACAGCCCTCAGAGGTGTGAAAATCGACACCCTAAGAGACCCGTGATACCAACCTCACCCCCAGCGTAGACAGCGCTAGGTCGAGGGACCAAGTCTCCAATCGACCTGGCTACTGCCGCTCGGGGAGGTGGATCCCTACGCCGATGGGCAGCGCCCCGGCGCACACTGACGCGCTGGCTAGATAAGCCCCCAGCCTTTCAGTTTTGGGTCTGTTCTGGCTTCCCACAGCCACAGGTGCCTCCTACCCAAAACCATCCTCAGCACCACTCCCAGGCAGGCTGCCTTCTCCTTTGTCCTGTCCTGGCAGCCACTAACCGAAGGGTGAGTTCGCACCGGTCAATCTCAATACGAATTGAAATCAACCCCTAAGGAGGTTTCACCCAACTGCAGTGAAAGGGACTAGCCACCCCCTGGGAAAGCCCCCCACCCATCCTGACACCCGTACGCAGGTCTGTAACGTCCCCCCCCCTTGACTTCAGAGCGACAAAAGCGTCCAAGGGGATATTCAGGTGCTCAGAATGAAGCACGTCCTTAAGAAGTTGCACCATCAGGGGCTAAAATTGTATTACTACTAAAAACTGCTCTTGCTGGCATAAAATATAGCAGGGCTTTATGCTGGAGTGGTGTTGAGCTCATCGTGGAGATGTTGTCGCTAGTTCACACTGGAACGATTCTGCCCTGTGCTATACAGACTAGACGCCAGGGGTCCCTTCTGCTCTTGGCAATCTAGGAATGAAAACCCAGCGCTTGTCCTTTGAGCCTTGTAAGTGTGAAACTGCTTCGCAGAAACATCTCCGTGTACAATCTACAAACCGACTCACCTTTAGAAACCTGGTTAAAGAAACTAGGACCAGACACTACAGCCACTTCGGCAATTTCACACCCTCAGTGGGAAGAAACAAATGAAATGTTAAGACAATTTTGTGCAGTTACAAGTGTTACCCAGCCCGGACGCAGCTGATGAGCTCTAGAAAGTGCACCAGCTGGGGGGGCCATGGAGCAGCTTTGGCGTCACACCGAGAACTGGGCCAGGCCCGGGGCTGAGTGCCAGCGGGGATACAGCGCATCGTGGGTGCGTCAGCTGGGGCAACACAAACAGCACAAATCAGTCAAGACTCTAGTGCGGACAAGGCCAGGGGCCGTGTGTTGTCATTGACAGTATCGGTTCCCAGCCAATGGGAGCTGCGGAGCCGGCGCTTGGGGCGGGGGCATCATGCGGAGCCTCCCTGGCTGCCCCTGCACCTCGGAGCCGGAGGGACCCGTCACCGCTTCCCGAGAGCTGCACGGAGCCGGGAAGGGAGCCTGCCAGTCCCGCACTGACCCGACTTTTAATGGCCCGGTCAGCAGTGCAGGGGGTGGGGCCAGCACGGGGCAGCAGGGGGGGCAGGGTGGGCCGGGGGTTGGGGCAGGGGCGGGGCCAGCACAAGGAAGGGGGTGGGATGGTGCAGGGCAGGGGCGGGGCCAGCACGGGGCAGGAGGGGGGGCAGGGGGGGCCAGGGGTTGGGGCAGGGGCGGGGCCAGCACAAGGAAGGGGGGGGGCGGGGGGGGGCAGGGGGTGAGTCGGGGCAGGGCCGGGCCGGCACAGGACAGGGGTGGGGCTGGCGGTGGGCAGGGGGCCATGAGGGGCAGAACTGTGGGGCAGTGGGGAGTTACGGGGGGACCATAGAAGGTTACGAGACGAAGGCCACGATGGGAGGAGGGGAGCAGGGGGTCACGGGGAGGGGTCATGGGGGGCTGACGGGGCAGGAGAGCAGGGCAGGGCCATACAAGGGAGCAGAGAGACCCCCCAGCTGGGGTCCGGAGCAGCCTGCAGTTTGGGGGCAGTAACATCGTCGCTGAGAACACAGACACCACCGGGGGCAGGGAGAGGATTAGGGGGAAATCCCCTGGTTTATTGGGACGGTTTTATGCACACACCATGATCCCAGGTGTGGATAGAGACAGGGGCCCCGGCACGGGGGTGGATTTGGGGCTGTGACGTCCCCGAGTTCACCAGGAAGGTTCACACACACAAATATTTACAAGCCCCTAAACAATGGGGGAGGCTGCGGGCGAGTTAGGCCCGGGGGAGGTGTGGGGAAGACGACAGGGCTGTGCCGGCCCCCGTCCCATAGCACCGTCCCCTTCCGCACAGGGCTGGGCAGATCCCCTCCGCAGCTCCCCTTCCGGACCGGGCCGCACTGGCCAAGCCAGACCTGGTGCTCAAATTAGAGACCCCAGCCCCTGTGCTGTGGGGCAGGATACTCGGCCCCACTGGGGAGCCCAGCGCCCGTGCTGTGGGGCCGGATACTCGGCCCCACTGGGGAGCCCAGCGCCAGGCTAGCGGGGTGGCGAAGGCCACGTCTCCTTATCTGGGGCTCTCCGAGGTATTGAACATGGGACGTGTAGCGCCCCCTCCCGTGAGCCCCCGCCCGCAGCCAGTGCCCCACGGAGGGACCCGCCGGGGGGCAGAGACAGAGGCGGCTGGTCCCTGGCCCCACGCGGCTACGGCACGTTGACATAGTCGTAGTCGGCCTTCTGCTCGTCCAGCGAGGCTGCGAGGGAGAGAGAGAGAGAGAACCGTGGGCTCACCCCCAGGGAGACGGGAGCAGGCGTCGGGACATGGGGCTGGGGGTCCCCGCCGGTCCGGGGGGCTATGGCTGGCTGGTGCACCCGGCCTGGGGCACAGCAGAAAGTGCATGTCCGGTGCCCGCGGGGTCAGGGAGAATCCCACAGGACCTGGGGGCGGCTGGGTCACGCTCGGGGGGCAGGGGGGGGCAGAGCTCTTACGGGGTTTCGGCTCCTTGTTGTCCACGTTGGCATAGGAGACATTCTCACCTGCCCGGGAGAAAGGAAGGGGACTGTGGGTGAGTGAAGCCCGCCCGGGGGCAGGACTGGGGTGACGCGGACCGGGCTCCCCTGGGGGCCTCAGGCCCCGTCGCGGCGCCCTCTGGCAGGGCAGGAAATGTTCCCCGTGGGTCCCGGAGGGGGCGGCGTGCTTGGGAGATGCACACCTGCATAATCCCCCTTGAGCGTGCGAACCGTGCGTGCGTGTGAAAGGGACACGTGTGCCCACGCCGGCGAGGGCGAGTCACACGGTGCGTCCTCACAGGCGGCACGCACGGGGCGTGAATGCGGGACCCCGGCCACCCCAGTCTGCCCAGCCCCGGCTGGGAACAGCCGCAGCCTCGTGAGCCCTGGGGGGCACGTTCCCACCCAGGGGACAATGCACATGCCAGTCAACGCACGCCCTGCAGGAGTCACACACGCACACAGGGGCTGCACACACACACACACACACACATGCCCACACGCGCAGCACACACACAGTCACCCGCCAGGGTGTGCACACACGCACACTCACACGCACACAGGGGCTGCACACACACGCACACACACACATGCCCACAGGGGCTGCACACACACAGTCACACGCCAGGGTGTGCACACACTCACGCACACAGGGGCTGCACACACGCACACACACACACGGGCTGCACATACACACGCCAGGGTGTGCACACACACACACAAACACACTCACACAGGGGCTGCACACACACACACACACACACATGCCCACAGGGGCTGCACACACACAGTCACACGCCAGGGTGTGCACACACGCACACTCACACGCACACAGGGGCTGCACACATGCGCACACACACACAGGGGCTGCATACACACAGTCACACGCCAGGGTGTGCACACACACACACTCACTCACACAGGGGCTGCACACACACAGTCACACACTCACTCACACAGGGGCTGCACACACACAGTCACACGCCAGGGTGTGCACACACACACACAAACACACTCACACAGGGGCTGCACTCACACACACACACACACATGCCCACAGGGGCTGCACACACACAGTCACACACACACTCACACAGGGGCTGCACACACACAGTCACACGCCAGGGTGTGCACACACACACTCACACGCACACATGCACTTACCCTGGTCGTGACTGGGGCCCTTCTGCCTGTGGGGCCCGGTTCTCTCGGCCCCCAATGGAAGCACCTCCCTGCAGATGGGGAGGGAGCAGAGGGGTGACCGTGCGGATGGGGCAGGGGCCCAGCCCCCCCAGGGTGATGTGCTCAGGAAGGGGTCAGGCCCTACACACACCCGAGGGCCTAGAGACCCCCCCCACCCCCCAGCTCACCCTGTCCCCCCACCCAGCCAGGGCGCAGCCCCCAGTACTCACAGATACTCCTTGTCCTTCTCCACGGAGCCTGCAAAGCACAAGGCACAGGAGCGGGGTGAGAGGCCGCGGCTGGGAACACGGATCGGGGGGGCCTGTCAGCACCCGCACACAGCGCCCAGCGCCCAGCCCCAGGGCGAGCCGGCCCCAGGCTGCCCCCCGGCAGTGTAATGTGGGGCACCGGCCCAGCCTGTGGCCACCCGGGCTCAGCGTGTGGGGCGTTCCCCGTGGCTCAGCGTGGCCCAAACTTGCGACTCCCCCCATGGCTGCCCCCAGGCCCAAGGGGCCTTTGCTGAGGTGCCCTCAGTGGGGAACATTCCCACTTGGGGGTGTTGGTAACTGAGGAGACCCCAAAACTCTGCTTTAGCAGGGATCTAGGGTGGGGCGTGTGGGGTGCACCCAGGGATGGATGGAGGGGGCTGTCTGGGGGTGGATGGATGGATGGATAAACAGAGGGATGGGGCAGTGGGGCAGGGTCTCTCTCAGAAGGGCCGGAGAGGGGTTTCTAACAGGAGGGGGGCAGGGCAGTGGGCAGGGTCTCTATGGGGCAGGAGGGTGGGGCAGGGTCTCTGTTGTGGGCAGGGGGTGTGGCAGGGTCTCTATGGGGCAGGGCAGTGGGGCAGGGTCTCTGTTGGGGGTAGGGGGTGCGGCAGGGTCTCTATGGGGCAGGGAAGTGGGGCAGGGTCTCTACGGGGCAGGGCAGTGGGGCAGGGTTTCACAGGGGGCCTGGCTGGAGTTGATTTCTCACTTACTTCCCCCCTTGGCACCCTGCAGATTCACATAGTCCTCCTCGGAGTCTGAGAGAGAGAGACGCTGCCTGAGTCGCCCGGCCCCACGGCCTGGGGGGCAGAGCAAAGTGCCCCCGGCCCACCCCCTCCCCATCCCCTCCACTGCCCCCCACCCCGCTCTCCCGTTCCCTCCCCCCTGCAGCCCTCCCACCAACCTCAGCTCCCCCCACCGCGCTGGGCTGGGGACAGGACTTGGGGTGCAGAGCCAGGAGGGCCCCCCCCGCCCCCCGCCCCCGGCACTCACTGATGTTCACGTAGCTCCCGTGGCTGTCTACGTCTGCTGAGAAACACAGGGGGTTAGAGACAGACACGGGGGTGCAGCCTGCCCGGTGGGGGCACGGGGAGGGGGGCGGGCGCAGACTGGTGCTGCCCCCCACCCAGCATGGGCCGGGTCTCCATTCCCCCAGGCCCCACTCACCGGTGCCAGATTCCCGGGCCTGCTTCAGGGACTCAAAGACCCTGTGGGGAGGAAGGAGTGGGGTCAGAGCGAGGGGGTTCCCGGCCCCTCGGCCCTAGAAGGGACCCCCCCCCCCCCCCAGCCGGGACCCCCTCCCCTCCCCAGCCGGGACCCCCACTGCACTCCTCCCCAGCTGGGACCCCCTCCCCACCACAGCCGGGACCCCCTCCCCTCCCTAGCCGGGACCCCCTCCGCTTCCCAGCCGGGATCCCCACCCCTCCCCAGCCGGGACCCCCTCCCCTCCCCAGCCAGGAACCCCTCCGCTCCCTACCCGGGACCCCCTCCCCTCCCCAGCCGGGAACCCCTCCCCTCCCCAGCCGGGACCCCCACTGCACTCCTCCCCAGCTGGGATCCCCTCCCCACCCCAGCCGGGACCCCCTCCCCTCCCCAGCCGGGAACCCCTCCCCTCCCTAGCCGGGAACCCCTCCGCTCCCCAGCCAGGACCCCCACTGCACTCCTCCTCAACTGGGACCCCCTCCCCACCCCAGCCGGGACCCCCCCCCCTCCCTACCCGGGACCCCCTCCCCTCCCCAGCCGGGACCCCCTCCCCTCCCCAGCCAGGCCAGAGCCCTCCCGGATAACTGGGACTCCACACCAATTACCCAGCTCCCGCTTAGCAACCTGGGTAGGGCTGGTGGCCCCATTGGGGCTGTGACCCCTAGACGGAGCATCTATCCCAATCCCAGGGCTGGGGAAGGTCCGGGGGGAGCCCAGGCGTGGGCAGGGATTTGACACCTACGGGGTTTGCTGCGACTCTGTCCACGGGGCAGGAGCTGTGAGGAGAGAGGGGGAGAGACGGTGACTCCCACGCACAGACACGACCCCTCCCCGCCCCGCACACGGGGGCACAGGCCGGGCAGGCTCTATGCCAGACAATGGCTGCCACCTCTGGGTGCCGGCCTAGGGCAGCTCTGTCCCGTTCTGCCGCGCTGCAGGGTGGTGGCAGCGGTGGGGAGCTGCAGTGCGNGTTTCAGGCCTGTTGTCTGGGGTGGGTGTGTCTTGGGGGCGTGTATTGTGGGGGGTGCGATGCAGGGGTGTGTGTCTGGGGGTGTGATGCAGGGTGCGTGTTTCAGGGTGCGATGCAGGATGCGTGTCTCGGGGTGCGTAGTGCAGGGGTGCGATGCAGGATGCGTGTCTCGGGGTGCGTAGTGCGGGGGTGCGATGCAGGATGCGTGTCTCGGGGTGCGTAGTGCAGGGGTGCGATGCAGGATGCGTGTCTCGGGGTGCATAGTGCCGGGGTGCGTGTCTCGGGACTGCGTGTTTTGGGGTGCGTAGTGCAGGGGTGCGATGCAGGATGCGTGTTTCGGGGTGCATAGTGCCGGGGTGCGTGTCTCGGGGCTGCGTGTCTGGGGGTGTGTAGTGCTGGGGGTGTGATGCAGGATGCGTGTCTCGGGGTGCGTAGTGCAGGGTGCGTGTCTCGGGACTGCGTGTTTTGGGGTGCGTAGTGCAGGGGTGCGATGCAGGATGCGTGTTTCGGGGTGCATAGTGCCGGGGTGCGTGTCTGGGGGCTGCGTGTCTGGGGGTGTGTAGTGCCGGGGGTGCGATGCAGGATGCGTGTTGCGGGGTGCATAGTGCCGGGGTGCGTGTCTGGGGGCTGCGTGTCTCTGAGGCGTGTCACATGGGGGGCCGCCGTGTGTCCCAGGGTTGCCCGGGATGTTTTGTCTCCGCCTGTCGCCGTGGTACTTACGATACTGGAAATCATCCTCGTCCTCGTCTAGAGAGAGGGGAAACGCGCCTGTGACACCAGCCCCGCAGCCCGCCATCCCCCCGCCCCGCAGGCCCCCGTCACCCGCGGTTAAACCTGGGTGCTCAGTGCCGAGACGAGACGACTGGGGGGGCCGTTCAGGTCAGTTACGGGGGGTGTAACCAGGACGGGGCCCGTTGTTGTGTCCCCTGAGGCAGGACAAGCAGCGATGGGCGTCATGGGCAGCCAGGGCGCACGGTCGGACGTTAGCAAACCCAGTAACGTTCAGCCCCGGGACGGGCTGGGGGGGCCCCGTCACTGGGGGGGTCTCGGAGCTGCTCTGGGGTTCCTGGCCCTGACTCGGCGCCGGGGCTGGACGTGGTGGCAGCCTCTCGAGGTCCCCTCTAGCCCCACATCTCTATGATTCTCCGTCCAGCCTGCCCCTCATCTCACCCCGCTCACCGGCGGGTACTCACTGTCCGTGCTCCTGGGGCCCACAGGAGGCCGTGGGCTTGCGGTGACACTGGTGCCAGCGGTAGGATCTGGGGAGAACAGGAGGGTGAGTTGTGCTGGGGGGCTCTGGCCCCGCCCCAGGGTAAGGGGTGGGGCAACGGCCCTGCACTGGGGACTCACCTGAGATGTAGTGTGGCCCCAGCTCCGGAGGCGAGTCCCTGCAATACACAACGGGCAGAGGGGCAGCGTGTGGGGGGCAGGGGCAGCTCCGCGGGGGGGGGGGGGGGGGGGGGGG
>QXTE01000714.1:94374-105981 GCA_003942145.1 Platysternon megacephalum
GGGGATGGGGAAGAGAAGGGGGCAAGGGGAAGCGGGGGCGGGGGGAAGGAAGGGGGTGGAATGAGGAGGAGATGAGGTGGTGGGGAAGGGGCAGGGTATGGGGCAGGGAAGGGGGGGTGGGGGGGAAGGAAGGGGGTGGGGTGGGGAGGAGATGGGGTGGTGGGGAAGGGGCAGGGAATGGGGAAGAGAAGGGGGAAGCGGGGGCGGGGGGAATGAAGGGGGTGGGATGAGGAGGAGATGAGGTGGTGGGGAAGGGGCAGGGAAGGGGGAAGTGGGGGTGGGGGGGAAGGAAGGGGGTGGGAGGTGCAGGCCCAGCAGGTGCCCATGCTCTGCCCCCGGCCCACCCCCACCTCTGGCTCCGTCAGTGCCCCGGAGTCACCCTTCCCCAAGCGGGGCGAGCATGCCACCTGCTGACCTCTGACCTCACACCCTGCTGGCCCTGCCCCCCCATCCAGAGTCTCCGAAACTCATCAAATCACCGGGGGGGGGGTTTGCACAGGAAATACTCCCTGGGCTTTGAATTCAGTGGTTATGGGGGGGGGGTGTCAATGGGGGTTGGGAACGGGGGGCACGGGGGGCCTCAGATGTCGGGGATCTGTTGGCGCTGGGAAGGGGGAGTTGGGAGACTGGGGGATGATTACCACCCCCTCCCCAGGACAGCTAGGTGGGAGAGTGGGGGGCTGCTCCCACGGTTGATACCAACCCCCTTTGCCCCATGGCTACCGGGCAGAGGCCAGGGAGGCCCTGCCAGGCTAGGAGGGGTTAAGGAGCTGTCACGTGGGGGGGGGGGGTGACCACTGGAGGACACGTGTCTCCCCGCCCAGCTGGAGATGCGGAAGCAAAACCCTGTGCAGGGCCAGCCGCAACCACAGTGTGAGAGCTGCAGGCCCGGATTCGAACCCGGCTCTGGGAGGGGAGTGGGGCTGGTGGGTTACAGCACGGGGGGTCAGAGCCAGGACTCCTGGGCTCTTCTAACCCAGCTCTGGGAGGGGGTCCAGTGCTTTGGGGGGGCTGGGAGCCAGAACTCCTGGGTTCTATCCTTGGCTCAGGGTGGGGAGGGGGGTCCAGTGGGGAGGGCCAGGAGCCAGAACTCCTGGGTTCTATCTCTGGCTCGGGGTGGGGAGGGGGGGTCCAGTGGTGAGGGCCAGGAGCCAGGACTCCTGGGTTCTATCCTTGGCTCGGAGTGGGGAGGGGGTTCCAGTGGGGAGGGCCGGGAGCCAGAACTCCTGGGTTCTATCCTTGGCTCGGGGTGGGGAGGGGGTTCCAGTGGGGAGGGCCAAGAGCCAGGACTCCTGGGTTCTCTGCTCACAGCCCCCGCTTTGCCCCGCAGGCCGGGATGGACGTGGGTGCCTATCTCTCCCGGATCGGGTATCAGGGCCCGACGGAGCCCACCCTGGAGACGCTGCGGGGGCTGCACCGTTGCCACCTGTTCTCGGTGCCCTTTGAGAGCCTGAGCGTGCACTGCGGGGAGCCCATCACCCTGGCGCTGCCCCTGCTCTACGACAAGATCGTCTGCCGGGGGCACGGCGGCTTCTGCTACGAGAACAACGGGCTCTTCCTGTGGCTGCTGCGGGCGCTGGGCTTCCGCGTGGTGGGGCTGGCCGGCCGCGTCCGGAACCGCTTCACCGGGCGCCTCGGGCCGCCCCGCGACCACCTGGTGCTGCTGGCCCGGCTCGGGGGCCGGGGCTTCCTGTGCGACGTGGGCTTCGGGGACGGCTTCCTGGAGCCCCTGCGGCTGGAGCCGGGCCTGGAGCAGCCGCAGGAGGGCGGCACCTTCCGGCTGGGCCTGGCGGGGGGCGTCTGGGCGCTGGAGCGGCTGCGGGCGCCGGGCGAGGAGGGGCGGGTGCTCTACACCTTCACGCTGGAGGAGCGGGAGCTGGGGGACTTCGCCGCCATGTGCTGCTACCACCAGAACGCCCCCAGCTCCATCTTCGCCTGCAAGTCCTTCTGCAGCCTGCCCCAGCCGGGCGGCGGCCGCCTCACCTACATGGGCTGGCGCCTCATCGCCACGCGGGGCGGGGCGCGCACGGAGACCCCCCTGCAGCCCCCCGAGATCCCCGCCCTGCTGCAGCGCACCTTCGGGGCCCAGCTGAGCGGGACCTTGGTGCCCAAGGACCAGGACATACAGCCGCCCCCCGAGGGGGAGGAGATGGGGCCAGCTCCCCCCCAGTGAATGAAGGAGCTCCGAGAAATGAGGGGGGGACCCCAGAGACACCCCTGGGTGCCCAGCTCTGAGAGCTGTAAAACAGGCCGGCCAGGGCAGAAACCTGGCTGCGGGGGAGATGCTGGGCTCAAAGGGAAGAATGAGGGGTGGGGCTGGACTCAGGACTCCTGGCTTCTATCCCCAGCTCTGGGAGGGGAGCAGGGTCTAACCCAGGGGTCGGCCACCTTTCAGCAGTGCTGTGCCGAGGCTTCATTTAGTCACTCGGATTGAAGGTTTCACGTGCCAGTCATACAGTTTAACGTTTTTAGAAGGGCTCTCTCTCTAAGGCCTGGTCTACACTACGATTTTAGGTCGAATTTAGCAGCGTTACCTCGATTTAAGCCTGGACCCGTCCACACGCCAAAGCCCTTATTTCCGACTTAAAGGGCTCTTTAAATCGGTTTCTTTAAACCACCTCCGACGACGGGATTAGCACTGAAATCGGTTTTGCCATTTCGAATTTGGGTTAGTGTGGCCGCAATTCGACGGTAGTGGCCTCCGGGAACAATCCCACAGTGCACCATTGTGACCGCTCTGGACATCAATCTGAACTCGGATGCACTGGCCAGGTAGACAGGAAAAGCCCCGTGAACGTTTGAATTTCATTTCCTGTTTGCCCAGCGTGGAGAGCACAGGTAACCACGATGGAGTCCCAGGATCGCAGAAGAGCTCCAGCATGGACCGAACTGGAGGTACGGGATCTGCTCACCATATGGGGAGACGAATCCGTGCTAGCGGAACTCCGTAGCAGTAAACGAAATGCCAAAACATTTGAAAAAGTCTCAAAGGGCATGAAGGACAGAGGCCATAACAGGGACGCACAGCAGTGCCGCGTGAAAATTAAGGAGCTAAGGCAAGCCTACCACAAAACCAGAGAGGCAAACGGAAGGTCCGGGGCACAGCCGCAGAACTAAACGATTGTTGTACGTAAAGTAAATAAGGTTTTCAAAATGTTTAAGAAGCTTCTTTTAAAATGAAATTAAAATGCAGAGCCCCCCGGACCGGTGCCCGGGCAGTGTGAGTGCCGCCTTCGGCACCCGTGCCATAGGTTGCCTACCCCTGGTCTAGTGGGTTGGGGCAGAGCTGGGGCCCAGGACTCCTGGGTTCCATCGCTGGCTCAGACACCGACTCTGTGACCCTAGGTGGGTCCATCCCTGCTGTGTATGGAGCGTGTGAGCTCTGTGGGGCAGGGCCTGTCTCACGCTGAGCAGCGAGGGGGCCCTGATCCCTGGGGGGTGAGGGTCCTCGCAGTGTCTGGTGCGGTGCCAGTCGCTCTGGCCCCACAGCTGTATCCGCCCACCCCCTCCCCACGAGTAAAGGGCAAGAGGCTCAGGACTGGGTTCATTTATTTATTTATTTCATAAAAGCAGCTTCGCCCCCCTCAGTGCGAGGGGATAAACGCCCCTCAAGTCCCCTATTTACAGAACAGGCCGGCAGGGCTGTGCCTCACTGACATGATGGGCAGGCCCCGGGCCGGGCCCAGACGCTGCAGGGTGCTAGGAAGGGGGGGATCCCCCGGGCTCAGCGACAGCAGCAGCCGGCTCTGTGCCCAGCTGTGGGGGAGGCACCCCGGGGGGGCCAGGCCCAGGCCTCCATCAGGCTCCATGCCCAGCTATGCAGGGGTGGGGGCATCCCGGGGGGCAGGGGGGCCAGGCCTCAATGACATCATCGGGCTCCATGCCCAGCTGTGGGGGGCGGGGGGGGGTGTTGTCAGGCTCCACGCCCAGCTGTGTGTGGGGGGGTGGGGGGCTAGGCCCAGGCCTCGATGATGTCGTCGGGCTCCATGCCCAGCTGTGGGGGGGGGGCTAGGCCCAGGCCTCGATGACGTCGTCGGGCTCCATGCCCAGCTGCTCGGGCGTGCGGGTCCCCGCCAGGCGCTGCCCGTCGAAGAAGAAGCGGAGCTGGCGGCCGCCCAGCCCCATGGCCTCCTGGTAGCGCTCCATCAGCCGGCACAGCGGCTCCGCCTGCCGGGGGTGGGGGGTTAGCGGGGTGTGGGGCAGACGCCAGAGACATGCCTGGGAGGGGGCACTACAGGGACTGGCCCCAGCATCCCTCCCACAGCAGCCCCAGGTGGAGAGGGGCCTGCCCCAGACTAGCCGCCCCCACCCCACGACTGCCCCAACCCCCCCTCAGCCAACAGTCCCCCCCCACGACTGCCCCAACCCCCCCTCAGCCAACAGTCCCCCCCCCCGCTGGCTCAGCTCCATCCTCCCCTCCGAGGCTGTGACAACCCCCACATCCCCCTCCCTTTGCAAACAGCACCTCACAGCCCCCTTGCACGGCCCTTCCCCCGCCACCTCCTCACAGGTGACCCCCCTGCAGCCCCCCCTTACCCTGGGCACGTTGAGTGTGAGCTGCGAGTCCTTCTCCTGGCCTCGCACGGTCAGCCGCAGCTCCCCAGGGCCCGGCCCGGCCCCCGGTTCTCCCCCGGCCTGCGGCTCCCCGGCTGCCATGTCCACCACGCAGTCTGCAGGGGACAGACGGACACAGAGAGCGCGAGGGGCGGGCAGCGGGGGGCGCTGCGCTGATCACTCCCCTTACCCCCACTGATATCAGACCCCCCGCCCCCAGCCTGCACTCCGGGGCCAGGAACCCCATCTCTGCTACCCGCTGCGGGCTCGTCAGCTGGCCGCCATGGAGGAGGAGAGGCCTGGTGCGTGGGGCGACCATGAGCCACCAGTGGGAGGCGGCCACGGGGGACCCCAGCACGGAGATGCTGCCGGGCCAGCTCCCCTGGAAAGCCGTGTGCAGCGCCAGGCGCCCCCAGAAGGCAGAAACGTGGGGCGGGAAGGGACCTCGACAGGTCACCGCGCCCAGCCCCTGGCCAAGCAAAGCTAGGCCGGCCCTGACAGCTGTTTGTCCAACCTGTTCTTAGACACCTCCAGTGCGGGGGACTCCCCAACCTCCCTCAGCCTGTTCCAGGCCGAGCTCCCCTTACAGTCAGACACTGGTTCCTAATATTCAACCTAAATCTCCCTGGCCGTGGACGGAGCCCATCGCTGCCTGTCCTGCCTCCAGCCAACACGGAGAATAACTGATCCCTGTGACGAAGGGGGAATTTTCTGTAGCATCTGTAAGAGTCTCAAGCCTGCCTCGGTTTCCCCTATACTTTGCGCGGCTACCCAGTGCCGGGGGAGGACTAAGTTTGCTCTCAGGGCAGCCTAAGACACGGGTACACGCGTCACCGCCCTGGCTGGTGGAAAGAACAGTCATTAAGGAACTGGCTGAAATCGCCCCAGATCAGCAATGGGGCCAGAGAGAGCGGATGGCAGCGCTCCCGACTCCTGGCCCCACGCTCTCAGCGGGAAGCTGGGCACAGACCCCGGCTGGAGAACCAGGGGCTGGGAGGGGCGAGGTGGGGGGAGCAGGGTGGGCGCTGAGGACTCTCACCCGGGAACAGGCTCAGGAAGGAAGTCAGAGAGCGAGTGAGACAGACAGACAGCCTGCCCCAAGGGGTTCCCCACAGCCTGGTGGGGCTCTGGGCTGAGCAGAACGGACTGGGCTGTAACCTGAACCCCTCTGCACTACCCTAAGGGCTCCCTGTGCCATGCCCAGCTGACTAACACACCCGACTGCACGCCAGCGCTGTGGGACTGTCCCTGCCATGCTGGGCGACGGGCACTGTCCCAGCAGCGTGGGCACGTCTCTGCCAGGGTCTGGCTCAGGGGGACTGGGCTCACGGGGGAAGCGGGAGGCTGCAGCCCAGAGGTTTAGTCCGAGACGGTGAGGCTGCGTGGCCGACGCTGGAGAGAGAGGGAGACCCCAGGGGGTCTGGCACATGGACGGGATTTCCTGGGGCTCCGATACCAGCCTTCACTAGAGCTGACCCCTGCTCTCAGGCCCCCACTGGCTGCTCGGCTCTAAACTCACCTGGGTTTTCACCTTCCCCAGCTCAGGGTTTCAGACCCCGCCTCTGGACTCTCCCCTTTGTCCCGGTGCCCGGAGCTGCACCCAGCACTCCAGCCGGGGCTGCCCATTGCGTGTGGGACACCTCCCGCCCGTGTCTCACAGACAGCGCTGCTGTTCACACCCCCCAGCCGGAGAGCCGCCTGTCCCACAACCGCGGCCCGTCCGCGCCTGCCCCGCTCTGCCCGCAGACCCTGCCCCGCAGTGCGGCCGCCAGCCAGCGAGGCCCCGGTTTGTACCTGTGCCAAAGCCCCCTGCCCCTCACTCACCGATGATGTCGGCCACGCCCAGGCCCAGGCCCTGGGGGGTGCTGCTGGGGGGCAGCTCTGTGTCTCGCAGCAGCAGCAGGATCTGCTCCGGCCGGACCTGCAGCCTCCCGGCCATGTGCTCCACCACCGCCTGCAGGGGCTGTGACTGTGCCGGGGGAGGGGACAGTCAGGGAGGGACAGACGGACAGTCCGGCTTAGCCTGGCAGCCTGCTGGGCTGTTCGGGGCCAGCGTGAGCCACGCAGCGGGGCTGGCACGGCAGGTGCCAATCGCCTGGTACACTCACCCCCGAGTGACTCCCGCTGGGCCATTTCCGAGCAGATCCAGTGTCGGGCAGTTCCGCCGCCCCCTGCAATCAGTGTTAATCCCACCCTGTCCTCCCAGCTCTACGCTGGGGGGGTGTGTGTGTGTGAACCAGCCCCTTGACACCCTTCCTCCACCTGGCCGCTGTCCTGCCCCCTATCCTGTCCCAGCACCTCCCATGCCCTACCCGCGCCCGCCTGAGCGGTGCGCTCTGCCTTTCCCGAGACCCTCCGCCCCGCAAGGGCATGGCCGGGGTCTGCACGCTGGGGCAGGGGCTGGCTCAGAGCCTGGCTGTGGGGGGCAGGGTTGGAGATACGGTGTCTGCGGGGGGGGGGGGGCCTGGCACACGTTGAGGGGCCTGGCACACGTTGAGGGGATGGGGGGGCTCACATGGGGACGTGGAAGAGCTGAGAGGTGGGGGTGCGGGGGGGTCACTCACCGTCTCCACGGCGACGCGGTGGATCTCGGCCCGGCACCGCACCTTGAGCTGCAGCTGCCGGGGCGCGGGGGACGGGGGCGGCTCCACCAGGATCACGTCGTCCTCGGGTGGCTCCTCCCGCAGGCTGCGCTGGGCAGCCGAGAGCCACGTGCTGAGACCTCGCAGCTGGCGCGCCACCTCCCTGGGGGGCAGGGCCATTAGAGCCCCACAGATCCCTGTGCCCCACAGACACCTCCCACCTCCCTGGGGGGCAGGGCCGTCAGACCCCCACAGATCCCTGTGCCCCACAGACAGCCTCCCCCACCTCCCTGGGGAGCAGGGCCATTAGAGCCCCACAGATCCCTGTGCCCCACAGACACCTCCCACCTCCCTGGGGGGCAGGGCCGTCAGACCCCCACAGATCCCTGTGCCCCCCAGACACCCCCCCCAGACTCCCATTCCCCACCTCCAGAGACTCCCCAGACAGATCCCCCCCCAGAGACCCTCCCCGCTCTCTAGAAGGGAGCTGCCCCCCAGAGAACCTGCCCCTCAATTCCCCAACTCCTGCCGGGGCAGAGATTTCAGCAGAGACCCCCCCCACCCAGCCCCAACACCCCCCCACATCCAGGCAGCCCCTCACCGTCGGGTCCGGCCCCTCTGCCTGCGTGTGGGCTGTGGTGGGGGAGGGGGGGAGGGGGACTCGTCCCGGACCCTGAGAGAAAAAGAGAGCGCGCGCAGGGGGTGAGATGGGGCTGCTGTGAAGGGGGCCTGGGAAGCTGTGCCCCATAAGGGATGCCCCTCAGGGGACAGACCCCAAAGCCGGAGGCCACAGAGCCCGAGCCATGCCCCCACCTCCCCTTTATAGCCCTCCCCCCATATACCCCCTGGTAACCCTGCCCCTACCCCCCATTAGAGCCCTGCCCCCTCCCCCCATATACCCCCATTGTAACCCTGCTGCCACCCCGATCCCCCCACCCCCATTAGAGCCCTCCCCCTCCCCCCACTAGAGCCCTGTCCCCTCCCCCCATACACCCCCCATGGTAACCCTGCCGCAATCCCTCCCCCCATATACCCCCATTGTAACCCTGCCCCTGCCACCACCCCGATCCCCCGACACCCCATTAGAGCCCTCCCCCCATATATCCCCATTGTAACCCTGCCCCCACCCGAGCCCTGTCCCCTCCCCCCATACACCCCCCATGGTAACCCTGCCGCAATCCCTCCCCCCACCTACGTTCTCGCTGCCCCCTGCTGCTGCGGCTCCTCCTCTGGCCAGTCAGTGCAGGGGCCCTGGGGGAGGCGTGGGGCGTGAGGCCGCTCCGGCCGGGGGGGCGTGACAGGGCCAATCTCATCGACGTCCAGATCTGCCCCTGGGGGGGAGGGGAGACAGCAGCTGTGACGGCCAGGCAGGGGGCACCTCTCCCCACAGCTGCCCCCCAAGACAATAAACCACCATCCAGTGCACGTACCCCAACCCCCCCAAACACAACTCCCCTGACCCCTCACCTGGCACATCTCCCCCCACATCCAGCACACATAGCCACATATTAAAGGAACTGGCACCTGAAATGGCAAGCCCACCGCCGAGGATTTTAATGACACTGTAAACTCGGGGGTCGTACCCTATGACTGGAGAGCTGCTAATATAGTTCCTATTTTTAAGAAAGGGAAAAAAACATGATCCGGGAAACTTCAGGCCTGTTAGTTTGACCTCAATTGTACGCAAGGTCTTGGAACCAATTTTGAAAGAGGAAGTTGTTAAGGACATGGGGTGACCGGTAATTGGGATAAAATACAACAGGGTTTTATCCAGACCGCCCTGCGCTCCTTCTTTGAGAAGAGAGCTGATGTTTTAGACAAAGGAAACGCAGTGGATCCAATCAGTGGATGTCCGGAAGGCTTTGGATCCAGTTCCACATGGGAACTATTCGTTACATTGGAGAAGAGGGGGATTGATAGGAGAACTGAAAGGTGGGTGAGAACTGGTTAAAGGGAAGACTGCAACCGGTCCTACTGAAAGGTGACCTGTCAGGCTGGAGGGAGGTTACTAGTGGAATTCCTCAAGGATCGGTCTTGGGACCAACCTTATTTAACATTTTTATTACGCCTGTTGATTAACTCACGCAATTAACTCAAAAAATGTCATCGCGATTCATCACAGTTTTAATCGAACTGTTAAACAATAGAATACCAATTGAAATGTATTAAATATTTTGGATGTTTTTCTACATTTTCCTATATATTGTATTCTGTATTGTAATTGAAATCAAAGTGTATAGTATTTTTTTTTATAAATGTTTGCACTGTAAAAATGACAAACAAAAGAAAGAGTATTTTTCAGTTCACCTCATACAAGTCCTGTAGTGCAATCTCTTTGTCGTGAAAGTGCAATTTAAACAAATGTAGATTGTTATATAACTGCATTCAAAAAACAAAACGTAAAACTTCAGAGCCTACAGGTCCATTCAGTCCTCCTCCTTGTTCAGCCAATCGCTAAATATAAACAAACTTGTTTCTCTTCATTTACAGGAGATACTGCTGCCTGATTCTTATTTACAATGGCACCAGAAAGTGAGAACAGGCATTTGCATGGCACTTTTGTAGCCGGCTTGCAAGGTATCTACATATAGGTATTTTTTAATTGTGATTAATTTTTTTAATCGCTTGACAGCCCTAGTTTTTATTACTGAGCTTGGCACAAAAAGTGGGTGCATACTAATAAAATTTGGGGATGACACAAAGTGGGGAGGCGTTGCCAATACGGAGAAGGACCGGAATATCCTACAAGAAGATCTGGATGATTTTGTAATCTGGAGTAACAGAAATGAGATGATATTGAATAGTGAAAAGTGCACTGAGGGACCAACAACAAGAATTCTTGCTCTAAGCTGGGGACTTATCAGTTGGAAGTGACAGAGGAGGAGAAAGACCTGGGGGTATTGGCTGATCACAGGCTGACTAGGAGCTGCCAATGTGATGTGGCCATGAAAAAGGATAACACAGTCCTGGGGTGCATCAGGCGAGGGATTTCCAGTGGAGAGAGGGACGTGTCAGTACCATTATACGAGGCACTGGTGAGACTCATCTGGAGTAATGTATAAGAACATCAGAACGGCCAGACTGGGTCAGACCAAAGGTCCATCTAGCCCAGTATCCTGTCTTCCGACAGTGGCCAATGCCAGGTGCCCCAGAGGGAATTAACAGAACAGGGAATCATCAAGTGATCCATTCCCTGCCGCCCATTCCCAGCTTCTGGCAAAGCTGTTCTGGTCTCTCATATGTAAGGAAGATGAATTCAAACTGGAACAGGTGCAGAGAAGAGCTGCTAGGATGATCCGAGGAATGGAAAACCTCCCTCATGAGAGGGGACTCAAAGAGCTTGGCTTGTTTAGCCTGACCAAACGCAGGCTGAGGGGAGACAGGATCGCTCTGTAAATACATCAGAGACACATACCAGGGAGGGAGAGGAGTTATTTAAATTAAGCGCCAATGTGAACCCAGAACACGTGGCTATAATCTGACCATTAACAAGTTTAGGCTGGAAATTAGATGACGGTTTTTAACTATCAGAGGAGTGAAGTTCTGGAGCAGCCTCCCAAGGGGAGCAGTGGGGGCAAACCCCCTAACTGGCTTCACGACTGAGCTTGATAAGTGTATGGAGGGGCTGGTATGACAGGACTGCCTACAATGGCGTGCGACTGCCCGTAGCAAAAATCCCCAGCGGCCAGAGACGGGACACTAGATGGGGAGGTTCTGAGTCACTACAGAGAATTCTTTCCCGGGTACCTGCCTGCTGGGTCTTGCCCACACGCTCAGGGCTAACTGATCGCTGTATTTGGGGTTGGGAAGGAATTTTTCCCGAGGTCAGACTGTCCGAGACCCCGGGAGGGGGGGGGGGGGGGGTTGTTTCACCTTCCTCTGCAGCGTGGGACACGGGTCACTCGCAGGCTAGAACTAGTGTCAGTGGGGGATTCTCTGTAACTTGGGGTCTTTAACCCACGATGTGAGGATGTCAGTGACTCAGCCGGAGGTTTGGGGTCTGTCACGGGGGTAGGGGGCGTTCTGTGGCCTGTGATCAGAGTGGGGGTCTCTCAGACTGTAAGGGGACAAGTGGCCATCAAACATCACCCCCCCTGTGGGGACTCCAACCACAGCCCGGCCAGACACAGCCCCCCAGACGTACCCCTGCTGCCTCCTCCCACTCCCCCCCCCGGCACATACATAGCGCCCACCTCCCCGAGGCCGAAACCCCCCTACTCCCGCCCAGCCCTAGCACCCCCTTACCTCCCCGCCACTGCAGGGCGGGCACCTCCTGGTGCAGCTCCGCGGGGCACAGCTGGAAGCTGCTGTTCACCTGGAGAGGAAGGGGGCATGTTACCCACAAGGCCCTGCTGCACGGGCACCCCCATGGGGGCAAGAGCCTCAGAATGGGCACAAGAGGGATGAGCATGTTGGGGGGGGGGGGGCTGGGAGCCCGGACTCCTGGGTTCTATCCCCACGGGGCTCCAGG
>QXTE01000714.1:107236-118483 GCA_003942145.1 Platysternon megacephalum
CCCCTCCCCCAGTGACCCCCAGCCCCACCCCACAACCCCGCTCCCCAGAGCCACCCCCCGCCGCCCAGGCCACTCACCTGCTCCGCCATGGCGCGGGCTCCCAGGTCGCTCCCAACCATTGGCTTAGACCCTCCCACTCAGCCCCGCCCCTACCCTGCCATTGGCCACGGCTCCGGAGGTTCGGTGACGCCAGACCAGGCGGCTCCGCCCCCCGAAGCGCAGGGGCCGCTGGGAGTTGTAGTTCCCAGGTGGGGCTGGGGGGCTCGGCTCCGCCCCCGAGGCGCAGGGGCCGCTGGGAGTTGTAGTTCTCACCTGGGGCTGGTGGGCTCGGCTCCGCCCCCGAGGCGCAGGGGCCGCTGGGAGTTGTAGTTCTCACCTGGGGCTGGGGGGCTCGGCTCCGCCCCCCGAGGCACAGGGGCCGCTGGGAGTTGTAGTTCTCACGTGGGGCTGGTGGGCTCGGCTCCGCCCCCGAGGCGCAGGGGCCGCTGGGAGTTGTAGTTCGCACCTGGGGCTGGGGGGCTCGGCTCCGCCCCCGAGGCGCAGGGGCCGCTGGGCGTTGTAGTTCCCAGGTGGGGCTGGGGGGCCCGGCTCCGCCCCCGAGGCGCAGGGGCCGCTGGGAGTTGTAGTTCCCAGGTGGGGCTGGGGGGCTCGGGTGACCCACAGGAAACCCCGGGTGAGCCTGGCACGCCAGCACCGGCACTGCCGTGCCGTAAAGCAGGAGGATCGTCACCCCAATGCCAGTGTCCGCACAGAGGCACCAACATCGTCAGCGTCGAGGCCCCGATGATCCAGCCCCCGCTGAGGTGGAGCAGGCACCGCGTGCCTGATGTCTGCCAGCAGCACAACCGCCGTGCGCCCAACGCCCCAAAGGAGAAAGGAAACGGGGAGGCCCAAAGAAAGGAAAGACGACGGTCACGCAGGAATCATGGGCCAACCCTGTCTTCCAACACCATCTGCCAACGAGTCCCCACGGCTCAAGGGTCAGACGCCTAAGGACCCATGAATAATAAACCCTGTGAAAGCGACCATCTTCGACCTCGAGGGAGCACCGATGATGGGTTCCCAGCCTGTGTGACGAAACACTGCCCTTCGCTTTAAACCTGCTGCCTGTTAATCATAGAATCATAGAATATCAGGGTTGGAAGGGACCTCAGGAGGTATCTAGTCCAACCCCCTGCTCAAAGCAGGACATAATCCCAACTAAATCATCACCGCCAGGGCTTTGTCAAGCCTGACCTTAAAACCCTCTAAGGAAGGAGATTCCACCACCTCCCTAGGGAACCCATTCCCGTGCTTCACCACCCTCCTAGTGAAAAAGTTTTTCCTAATATCCAACCTAACCTCCCCCACTGCAGCTTGAGACCATTACTCCTTGTTCTGCCATCTGCCACCACTGAGAACAGTCTAGATCCATCCTCTTTGGAACCCCCCTTCAGGTAGTTGAAAGCAGCTATCAAATCCCCCCTCATTCTTCTCTTCTGCAGACTAAACAATCCCAGTTCCCTCAGCCTCTCCTCATAACTCATGTGCTCATTGGGTGACCCCTAGTTCTGTGTTATAAGAAGGAGTAAATAACACGTCCTTATCCACTTTCTCCGCACCAGTCATGCTTTTATAGGCCTCTATCCTATCCCCCCTTAGTCGTCTCTTTCCCAAGCTGAACAGCCCCACTCTTACTAATCTCTCCTCACACAGCAGCCGTTCCTTACCCCTAAACATTTTTGTTGCCCTTTTCTGTACCTTTTCCAGTTCCAGTCTGTCTGTTTTGAGATGAGGCGACCACATCTGCACACAGTATTCAAGGTGTGGGCGTACCATGGATTTATATAGAGGCAACATGATATTTTCTGTCTCATTCTCCCTCTCCTAGTGATTCCCGGCATTCTGTTCATTTTGTGACGGCCGCTGCACATTGAGTGGATCTTTTCACAGAACTCCAAGATCTCTCTCGAGTGGTACCAGGTAACTTAGGCCCCATTGGGATAGCAGGGGGCTGCAGGCCTCACAAAACAATATTCCCATGGATGATCATTGAGGTTTGCAGACAGGCAAAGTAAGAAAAATGCTGCTTGTGAACGCCTGAGTTTGACTTCAGCCTTTTGCCTTTGTATCTGCTGTCACGTGACATTGGCAGTTTGTGTTTTAATACTTGATCAGGCTCTCACTTTGTGCAGCTCAGCAGTTACTGTCATTAACTAATTATTGTCTGACACCCCCCTCCCCCATCGCCTGGCCTCCCCCCATAATTTCCCACTGTGACAAAGTGGGGAGTTTTCTTAGTGCTTGGTATGAACACCGTGTGTGCCTCAGTTTCCCTGTGTGCTGCGTGTTTAATGAGGTGGTGGGAGAGGGTTTGTTGTTGCAGAGGACCAGGTGTGACCTCGCCTGGCAGCCAGGACCCTGGACAATGGCCTGGAGATGGGGGACCCAGCGACTGGTGACCATGAGCCCCCAGCTTGGCAGTCAGCCGGTTCTGGCAAGTGTGGGGCTGAGGAGAGAGGGGCCAGTGACCTGACCAGCTGGTTCCAGCCAGAGGGGAACAAAGGACGGAAGAGAGGGGCCCAGGTGACCTGTTTACCTGGGACAGAAGCCAGAGGACTGAGGGGAGGTGTTGGGGGAGGGAATATAGGGGGCTTGGCTGGAAGCAGGAGGCAGCTGGGCTGGGGACGGGGACAGACCCAGCTGGCCGGGGCTGAGACTGGCCAGGCCCAAGGGCCCCGAGACCTGCCTGGGCTGGGCTCTGACATTCAATAAACCTCCTGTGATCCCCAGCTGGCAGCCACGGCAGGGTGGAGACCGGAGGGTGGTACATTGCTCCCTCTGGGGGTGGAGGCCCCCGGGGGCCCAGAGCGAGGGGACTCCCTGAGGGGCCCCACTGCACAGACGGGCGTGCTGAGGGCTCAGAGGTGCGGTCGCTGGAGGCAGCGGCGTCAGAGGGACCTAACCCCAGAGAGAGAGAGCAACCTTCACACGGGCTGGCCTGTGTCACACCGAAGGGGGGCTCCTCCCGGGGGCCGCACGGAGCCGGGAGCCCGGGGGCCCGTGACAGCCACCCCTGTGAACGTTTTGGTTGGTGAACATGGAGCAAATGCTTAATAATAAACATTGCTCTTAGCTATAGAAACTGTACAAAAATAATTCCCAGCCTGGCCCCAGCGAGGGCTGGCTCAGCCGCTCACTGTCTCTGCCCCTCCTCCCGTTGCTGCTTCCCTCCTCCCCCAGGTTCCTGTTTCCCTCTGCGGCTGGTCCCTGGCGGTGCTGCTGGGCGTTGGCGTCCATTTCGCTGCCTCTGCTGGACACAGCTGGACGGGCCCCACTCGCAGTGTCTGTGCCCCTAGGCAGGCACCTCTGGCTCTGGAGGGGCTGCCCCGTGCAGGGCGCTCCCTGACGAACGGCTGGAGCGTGGGGCCAGCCCCAGGGCTGGGAGTTCACCCTGAGTCCTCTCCTGCCATTAACCAAGCCAGAGACATGCTCCCCCTGCGTCTGCAGGCTCCTCCTCCCCAGCCCCCCCAAGTTATCAGGGTGTGGGGGGAGCTGGCACAAAGCAGCCCCCACCCCTGGGGGTTTCCGGCCTGGGACGCTGGTTTGGGCCAGTGCAGCCGTGGTGCCATCCTGAGTGGTGTTGTGTGGGGAGGCCCCAGCCACACCCTGCAGCTGCCAATTCTGCAGGTGAACCACGTACTGTGTCTGCCTGGGAGATGGGACAGGCAGCACCAGCTGGGCCCTGCCTGGGCTCCATCTCAGGGATCCGGGTGTGACGGGTTCCCCCCGGGGTGCCACTTGGAACTGGGGTACCACTGAGCCCGCCTGACCCACCAGCCTGGGCTCCCTTTCCCCTGTGCTGCTGTGACAGGCTCTCACGCCCCCTCCAGCTCACACCCGTAGGGACACACCCAACTGCAGCTTGTACACACGGATGCTGAGATCAGCTGAGGAGTTGCCCAGTACTCAAATACACACCCCACTCTAGAGGATAAACCCAAACTTGTACCGTCTTGCGCTGCTGTAACAATGCTGCCCGTGGGAGCCAGCCGAGGTCACTCCATCAGGGTGAACTGCAAACAAAACGGGGCAGACAAACCCCAAACGCTGGTGGATCTTCCACTACTTAGATTTTCCAACCAGCCCAAAACAACTTCTCTAGCACCTCACTGGTTACTCAGACGTCCAAACAACACAGTTCCCTTAAAGTGCCCAGCCTCCGGCCTCCGTCCAGACACACCTGTCAGATATGATGATGATTACTGAGAATCTTCTCTCATCATATAAAAGAAAAGGTTCTTCCAATCCCAAAGGATCAGCCACATACCCAGGTCCAATTACAACTTAGATCTTACCCAAAATACACGCTATAGTCAATTCTTATTAACTAAACTAAAATTTATTAAAAAAGAAAAGAGGGAGTGTGTTGGTTAAAAGATCAATATACAGACAGACTTGAGTTCAATTCTTGAGGTTCAGATACATAGCAGAGGTGAGCTTGTAGTTGCCAAAAGTCCTTTTAGAAATAGTCCATAGGTTATAGTCCAATGTCCATATTCAGGGTGGCTCCAGTCATTGACTGGGGATCTCAATCCTTATGGCTTAAGGTTCCCCCCTCTTGAAACCCAAAGCAGATCTGAGATGAAGTAGGATCGTGTCCCAGGGTTCTTATACATTTTCAGCAGCCTTTTGGCCTGAGAAAACAACAGGCTTAATTCTCCTTCCTCTAAACATCATGGCAATTAGCACAGGGTAATTTATCCATTAAGCAGTTCAGATACAGGTTACTACAACCTTCAAAGAGACAGAGAGACAATAATACTATTTCACTCAAGTATCTTCCTAAATGTTAATACTCCTTTTTTGATCTTTGAATTAAAACTATAGCAATAGACAAGACTTGTTTGCTTACATCACAAGACCTGAGCAAACATCTCCCCTTGGGATCTCTAACAATGCAGACTTGCATTTCAAAGCTCTATTCCTTTACAGATCTTCCTAACCAGTCTCTGTAGGTCAGCCATGGGTCAAGTTAGTCTGTGAGGTAATTAACTTTTTCTGGCCCTGTTACCTTCCACTGAGATATTATATTACACTCATAACGTCACAGACCTTCTCTAAGCTATCCACACTGAATCTTTCACAAGGAAAGTCAGTGGCTCCATTCACCACAGAAAATTTCTGGCTGATAGAAACTGAAACTTCCAGGGTAAGAGCGGTCGGGTTTATTAGCTGTCTGGGACACAGCATAGAACGGCTTGGTTGGCACAGAGAACACAACGTTACAGCAGGGTCCCGCTTGCTCAGCCCAGCGCCCTCTGACCCCTCTTTTTCCCCAGTTCAGGAGAGTCTCCATCTTCCAGCAGCCCACACTTAACACCTGCCTGGCCCCTCCTCACTCCTTTGTTCCCCCGCTCATCCAGCCGTTTGTCCGGCTTCCTGCAGCTGCCTCCCTCTGGGCAGAATCGAACTCTTTAGTAGCTAATATCTAAAGGTTTATTAATAGAGAAAAGAAGACAAGCCTTAAACATGGTTAATAGCTCATATGCATAAAATAATTGCAATGTTCTTGGATCAGGTCTGCAGCAGTGATGGAATAGACGGCTGGCTTGTAAAGTCTTGTAGCCAACTTCCAAAAGATTGGATGGTCCTCAGTCCATAGTTCAAATGACCCTTGTAGCTGTAAATCCACAGGCCAGAGAATCAGGGCAGGAAATGAAGACAAATTGGAGATGTCTCAGGGGTCTTTTATAGCCTCTGCCATGCGCTGGGAATTTTACTGTCCCAAACAAAGCCCACAGGCACAGTCTGTGGAAAATTACTGGCCCAAGATGGAGTCCAGGGTCACATGAGCATGTCACATGACCTTACACTCCTTGCCGGCTCACAGCGGCAGCCATTACCCATATTCTGGCTGGGGCGTGGGACCAGCTCCCTCTATGGTTAGTGGAGTGTCCTTTAATGGGCCATCGAACTCGAATAGTCCATTCACACTGTGCTGGCTAGACTGGATGGAAACTGCCTGGTGGGTGTTACCCCAGGAACAAACACAATGGCTAAGGGCTTGTCTACACGTACATTTTATAGCGCTCTAACTTGCTGGCTCAGGGGTGAGAAAAATCACCCCCCCTGAGCGCAGCAAGTCTGAGCGCTTTAAAGCACTAGTGTAGACAGGGTCCCGGCGCTCGGAGCGACTCCCTTCGTGGAGATGGATTACCAGCTATCTCCACACTCGCACATCAAAGCGCTGCTGCGGGAGCGCTCAGGGGGCAGCGCTTTGAACTCTCTAGTGTAGACGTAGCCTGAGCAGTGTGGTCGCGCTCTCTGAGTGGGTCTGGTCTGAGGTGAACACACTGACAGACACACAACGCAGAGCACACAAAGCCGCCTCAGGCCCAGTTCCCTAAAGTTGTGTAAAAGGTCACAAAGAGGCTTCCCCTATCTCGAAGAACCTCATTCTGGGCCAGTGAACGGGGGGCGTACACATATAAACAGGATATCCACACTTAGCAATTCGCAACTTTTCCAGTGACACCGGGCATGACATACTTGGTACAAGTTCTCTTGCAGTTGTATCAGAGTGGCAATCCCAACGCTATACACGGTCACATGTCAATCACACAGCATCACAAGGGGTCAGTTTGTTCTCTCTGCTCCGAGCGGTTTGCAGCTGGCTCTTTCCCCGGCCGAGTGCAGGACGATCAAAGAACGGCCGTGTCTCCATCCAGAAGCGGGCAACCTGGAGGGAGGAACAGAACGGGAATGAGGCCCCTGCCTGGGGACCCCGTGAACACACCAGGCTCAGTCCCCGCGAGCTGACCCACCTCTGCTCCCCACGCTGCCCAGGCCCTGCCATCCACAGAACAGACCCTGCCCCGAGAGGGGGAGAAACCACCCCATGACCTCACCCAGGTGGGTGCCGGGTTCTGGGGGGCCCCAGAGCTCGCTGCCTGCCCTGGGAATCCTGGGACATACCGAGTTCAGACCTGGCTGTAACTGCTCCAGGCTGGGTATCAGGGAAACAGCCCCCCCTGCCTCTGAGCTGTTCGTTAGCTCTTCCCTTCCCAGGCCAGAGAACCAGGCTGCCAGCGTGGTCAGGTACTGGCCCCCCCAGACGCTGATGGTGAGGGAGTGTGGAGAGCTGAGTGTCACGGAGAGTGGGGGAGTCAGGGCCCTGCACCCCTCTTCCTGGGATTCACCGTGACTCTCAGCCAGCCAGTACAACGGAAGGTTTATTGGACAGTAGGAACACAGTCTTTGACTCCCTCAGGGAACTGATGGGCAAGGTCCCCTGGGAGAATAACATGAGGGGGAAAGGAGTAGAGGAAAGCTGGCTGTATTTTAAAGAAACCTTATTGAGGTTGCAGGAACAAACCATCCCCATGTGTAGGAAGAAAAGTAAATATGGCAGGCGACCAGCTTGGCTTAACAGTGAAATCCTTGCTCGTCTTAAACACAAAAAAACAGCTTACAAGAAGTGGAAGATNGGGGAACCCCAGGGCAGCGAGGGGCCAGTCTCGGGGAGGACACAGGGGAACCCCAGGGCAGCGAGGGGCCAGTCTCAGGGAGACCCAGGGGGAACCCCAGGGCAGCGAGGGGCCAGTCTCGGGGAGATCA
The DNA here is from genome assembly GCA_003942145.1 of Platysternon megacephalum. NCBI lineage: Eukaryota > Metazoa > Chordata > Testudines > Platysternidae > Platysternon > Platysternon megacephalum. The sequence goes on from QXTE01000714.1 coordinate 114,836, forward strand.
CAGGGGAACCCCAGGGCAGCGAGGGGCCAGTCTCGGGGAGATCACAGGGGAACCCCAGGGCAGTGAGGGGCCAGTCTCGGGGAGACCCAGGGGGAACCCCAGGGCAGTGAGGGGCCAGTCTCGGGGAGGACACAGGGGAACCCCAGGGCAGCGAGGGGCCAGTCTCGGGGAGGACACAGGGGAACCCCAGGGCAGCGAGGGGCCGGTCTCGGGGAGACCCAGGGGGGCCTGCGGCGGGAGAGGCCCCGTACTCACCAGCTGCCACGCAGCACAGGGCCAGCACGGCCCCGCGCAGACACATCTCTGGGGGTGCGCGCAGGGGGGCAGGAGGCACCGGCACTGCACCAGCACTGCCAGGGCCGCGCTGATAAAGGGCCAGCCGTGTGGCAGGGCCCCGATAAGGCAGCAGCCCCCTGATTGGCTGGGACGTCCCGTCCCATCCCCCCCAGGCACGTCGGCGCCGTCTGCCTGGGTTGTTTTTATCCTGGGGCAGCCGGTGACCTCGTGGGGCCGGGACCCAGGGACCCCCAGGACCCCCGTGTAGGGCTGTCCCAGCCGGGCATGGGGGGGCATATGCTGAATGCTCCGAGGTCAGACCCAGGAGGTGAAGCCGTGTGAGCTTCTTGCCCTCCAGACAGTCTGCTCCGAGGGAGAGGAGGCTCCCCAAAGTCCTGACTGGCTTTGTGGGGAGCAGTTCCAGAGCATCGCCCGGGGACTCCGGGACATAGGGCACCGCTCATAGCATATGTGCAGGCAGCTGGAGCAGCCTCACCTGCCCCAGAGGTCTCAGCCAAAGTCACACACCCCTGTTCCCACCACCGAGGTATTGGTGCAGCACACAGGGAAACTGAGGCACGCACCGTATTCATGCAGAACAGTAAAGCTCACAGAGGCTCAACAGTAAGACAAGGGAAAATCCCCACTTCCTCTNTGCAGTGTGTCCGTTGGGGGTGCAGGACCCTCTGGCTTCCCCAGGACTCCGCCCGGGTGACTTGCTGTGGGAAGCGCACGGAGGGGCATATGCTGAATGCTCCGAGGTCAGACCCAGGAGGTTAAGCCGTGTGAGCTTCTTGCCCTGAAGACAGTCTGCTCCGAGGGAGAGGAGACTTCACCAGAGTCCTGACTGGCTTTGTAGGGAGCAGTTCCAGAGCATCGCCCGGGGACTCTGACACCCACTGCACCCCATATCCCACAGAACCCCCTTCCCCTCCCTTTGCATCCTGTGCCCCCTATGCCCCACCTCTCCTTGTCTCCCCATGGCACCCCAATGCACGCATGCCCCTGCACCCCTGCACCCCACAGCCTCCTGCTCCCGCTGCCCTGATCTGCCACCCTCCGCAGCCCCATTCCCCCAGTCCCTGCCCTGCTCACCTGCCACCACGCCGGGGATTTTGATGAAATTCTGCTGCATGCAGTACGTGTCCGGCCGGAACGTGCAGCTGAAAGTTTCTTCGTCACGCGGGGTCTGGACGGTGAGGACAGACGTGAGCCGCTGTCTGCCCAGCCCGAGGCGGCGCCGCCACGTCACCACGCGGTGCTGCTCCGGCTTCGGCATGAACGCGCTCAGCTCCCCGGGCTGCCCAGGCCCCAGCTCCTTCCCCTGGCGCTCGCTCCTCCAGGTCAGGCTGTCTGTGTCGCGGAGCCACCCCTCCACCTCGCAGAGCAGCGCGGTGATGCTGCCCTCCGGAAAACACTCCCAGACACGGATCGGGGACACTGCGGGGAGATGATAGCGTCAGGCTGGGTGGGGGCGGCTGTGGGGCTGGGGGAGAGGGGACGGTGTGGGGGAGGGGGAAGGGCGTGAGCCGGAGGGAGGAGGTCGTGGGGGAGGGGAGAGCATGAGGCTGGGGAGGGAGGAGGAACCCCTCGGGGACGGGGTCTGGGCCCACTTACTGCTGATGCGATAGCTCCGGTACCCGATGCACGGCAAGGCCACGCCCAGCAGGAACCACGTGGCCAGGCATAACCACTTCCAGACCAGAGGAGGGCTTGGTTCGGGTTCTGCGAGGGAGAGGCACAGGGTTACTGCTCCGCTCCCAGCCCCCCATCCAGGCTCCTGCCGGGAGGCTGCGGCGTGACTCGGGTTCAGTGTTTGGAGCCCAGGACGAAGCAGCACCCAAAACAGAGACAGACGAAGCAGGCTGCTCCCTCCAGCAACAGGCTCCACCCACCCACCTTGCCCTAGGCTGAGACAGACTCTGCTCACAGGCTCCCCTGGCGCCCCGGCAGCAGATGAAAGTGAAGGCTGGTCATTTTAACACAGTTAGGGGAGCAGGGAGGGACCAATGCCAGGGAAGGGGGCAGCACAGGCAGGGAGGGTGTTAGACCATGTCACGGAGTCCCCGGGCGATGCTCTGGCGCTGCTCCCTACGCAGTCAGGCAGGACTCTGGTGAAGTCTCCTCTCCCTCGGAGCAGACTGTCTGCAGGGCAAGAAGCTCACACGGCTTCACCTCCTGGGTCTCTCCTGGGAGCAGTCAGCATATGCCCCTCCGTGTGCTTCCCACAGCGAGCCTCCCCAGGTGGGGCTCCTGGGGGGCCAGAGGGTCCTGCCCCCCCACTTCGCAGTCAGACGTGACTCTCAGCCAGCCAGTAAAACAGCAGGTTTATTAGTCGACAGGAACACAGCGTAGGGCAGAGCTCGTTAGCACAGAAATCAGTGACTTTCAGCCAAGTCCATCTTGGGGAGTCCTGGGCCAGGCAGCCTGGACTCCCCCTCTTCCAGCCCCCCAACAGACTGCCAGCTTCCAGCGACCCGACCTCAGACACCCCCATTGCTCCTCCTCCTTGTCTTTGTCTCACTTCCCAGGCAGTCACCTGGTCGTCACCTGGTCACACACCCCCTCCTGGGTCTCAGGTTACGAAGGGCACCGGTCAATACGTGCAGGAAGCTGGAACAGCCTCACCTGCCCCAGAGGTCTCAGCCAAAGTCACACACCCCTGTTCCCACCACCGAGGTATTGGTGCAGCACACAGGGAAACTGAGGCACGCACCGTATTCATGCAGAACAGTAAAGCTCACAGAGGCTCAACAGTAAGACAAGGGAAAATCCCCACTTCCTCACAGACACTCCCCCCTTCCGGCCCCCAGCCCGTCACACTGACCTTTCCAGGTGACTCTCTGCTCCAGCGGGGTGCTCAGCGCCGGGTGTCGCACGCGCCAGGTGAAGGCGACCCGGGTGTTGTTCTGTGGGCGGTCGAGGATGTAGCCGCTGCGGAGGGTGAAGGACCCGTCCCGTTCCCGTGTGGGGAGCGACTCCATGGAGGGCAGGATCTCCCCGTCCCGCAGCCATTCCACCGTGATGTCGGGGGGGTAGTAGCCGCTCACCCGGACCTGCAGGGCGCCCAGCCCCTCCGGCGTCACCACGGTCTGCGGGGCCAGGGAGGGCTGGGCTGCGGGCGGGGAGACAAGGTCAGGGCGCTGGGCTCCCTCCCCGTGGGCTGGGGCCCCCAGAGGGGACCATCATGGGGGGCCTCTAGGTGACAGCAGGGGAACAGGCAGAAGGAAGGGGACCCCAGGGGCACCGGGAGCTCAGTGAGGGGGTGCTGCGTGGGAATGGGGTGCTGTACAGGGAGCGGGGAGCCGTACTGGGGACGGGGCTCTGGCAGGGGGTGGGCACTGCTGTGGGGAAATGGGGTGCTGTGGGGGG
>QXTE01000715.1:26524-42671 GCA_003942145.1 Platysternon megacephalum
GGGGGTGGTGTCCCGGTAGGGGTGGGGCGCGGTGTCCCCGTTGGGGTGGGCTGCCCTGACTCAGCATCAGAGCTTCCGGCGGGCTGGCCAAGCCGCGCTGTGCGCCGAGGCCTTTTGTTCTGGTCAGGTTCTGCCATGGGGGGCCCCACCAGCTGGGGCTGACGCTGGCGCAGGCTGGGCAGCCAGACAGCCGCACCTGGGACTGGCCGGAGCAGTCGCTGCAGCCCGGGAGCCCCAGCTCTGAATGGGTCTGGTCCTCGCCTTCCGCAGGGGGAGACCGCGCCTCGCCCAGCCTAGAGGTGTCACCGGGCGAGGGGAGACGGGAGCTTTCCTCGGGGGGGTGTCTGCACTAATGGGGGCTGCATACACCCCGTCGGGGCCGCAGAGGCCAGTGAACAGACCCTGCTCAGAGATGGGTCCCCTCTGCACCACGTCGCCTTTTCGGAAGAGAGTCGGGTTTATTAGCCACCCAGGGAGTCCGTAGGGGAGCCCAGGGGACTGGAGGGAGAAGCACAGAGCGCTGATATGGGGTTGGCCTTGGCCAGTTCCTTTTCCTCACCCCTCTCGGCGCCGCCCGCCGTGTGTGTGCCAGTGTTGCTGGGGGCGTCGACACGACCAAGTTTTGCTGGCGGGTTACCTCGGCATGGAGCCGCTGCAGTCGGCGCGGCGCGCAGGCAGTGCATGGTGGGACAGAAACCAGAGCACGGCTCACTGGGAGCAAGACGGCAGTTTCCCATAATGCAATAGTCTCCATCCCATAATATCTCTATCCCATAATTTTGGCGCCTGTTTTCGCTTCCCCACGATCCTGTGCTGGGCGAGTCGCTGTCCCCCACCTCTCCCAGAAGCCTGCACAGCTCTGCTCTGTGGTGGTGAGCGTTACAAGCAAGCGCAATCCCCGGGTGTTTGCAGCGCTGCGGGGAACATGCCGACGCTGCGGGACGCAGTGAAACCCAATTGGAGGGGGCTGGTGGATTCACAGAGGAGATGCAGAGGCTGTAGCGCCGCTTCTGGGCCCAAGTGTCCCGGGTGCCCAGGCTGGGGGCTCTGGAACGGCTCTGGATGACGCTCACCCAGGACTCTGGGGCAGCATCTCCCCTCAGGGCACCTGTCCCAGGGCAAGGACCCTGCTCCGCTTCGGCACCTCCTGGGTCTGACCTCGGAGTGTCCAGCCCCCTGGTCACCCCATGAGCTCCCTGCAGCGAGTCTCCCTGGGCGGGACCCCTGGGGGAGCCTCACCCCCAAAGGGCCCTGCCCCCCACACCGCAGCCAGCCGTGACTCCCCGCCCGCGTGTGACACAGACGGGTTATTATCGTGGGGAACCCAGCGTAGAACAGAGCTTGGTAGCACCGAGATCAGGGACCTTCGGCAAAGTCCATCGTGGGGGGCAGAGCCCTGGGCCCTCGCCCCGAGTCCCCAACCAGGAGACTGACTCGCTTCCAGCTGCCCGGCCTCCATCACGCCCTGTTGCCCTCCTCCCTCCTTGGTCTCTTTCCTGGGCAAACAGGTCACCTGGCCTCCACCTCTCGCTTTTTTCTCCAACACCTCCTGCTGGCTCCGGAGAGTGTCCGGCCATTCTCTGTGCCCAGGCAGCCNGGGCAGTTTCCCATAATGCAATAGTCTCCATCCCATAATATCTCTATCCCATAAATTTGGCGCCTGTTTTCGCTTCCCCACGATCCTGTGCTGGGCGAGTCGCTGTCCCCACCTCTCCCAGAAGCCTGCACAGCTCTGCTCTGTGGTGGTGAGCGTTACAAGCAAGCGCAATCCCCGGGTGTTTGCAGCGCTGCGGGGAACGTGCCGACGCTGCGGGACGCAGTGAAACCCAATTGGAGGGGGCTGGTGGATTCACAGAGCAGCTGCAGAGGCTGTAGCGCTGCTTCTGGGCCCGGGTGCCCAGGCTGGGGGCTCTGGAACGGCTCTGGATGACGCTCACCCAGGCCTCTGGGGCAGCGTCTCCCCTCAGGGCACCTGTCCCAGGGCAAGGACCCTGCTCCGCTTCGGCACCTCCTGGGTCTGACCTCGGAGTGTCCAGCCCCCTGGTCACCCCATGAGCTCCCTGCAGCGAGTCTCCCTGGGCGGGACCCCTGGGGGAGCCTCACCCCCAAAGGGCCCTGCCCCCCACGCCGCAGCCAGCCGTGACTCCCCGCCCGCGTGTGACACAGGCGGGTTATTATCGTGGAGAGGGGGGATCCAGAGCCCTGGGCCCTCGCCCCGAGTCCCCAACCAGGAGACTGACTCGCTTCCAGCTGCCCGGCCCCTGTTGCCCTCCTTTGTCTCTTTCCTGGGCAAACAGGTCACCTGGCCTCCACCTCTCGCTTTATTCTCCAACACCTCCTGCTGGCTCCGGAGAGTGTCCGGCCATTCTCTGTGCCCAGGCAGCCCGTCAGCAGTGACACCTGCCCGCTGGGGGTCTCTGCAAAGATCACACCCCCTTGTCCCACCACCTAGATACTGGAGTAATACATAGGGGAAACTGAGGCGCGCACACAGTATTCACAGAAAACATTAAGAACAGTCCCACTTCGTTACACCAAGAAACAAGCATGACGGGTGGGATCGCCTCGTAATGCAGCTGTGGGATGATGAGCAGTGGCTGCACCCACGTTCCTGGATCTGTGCCGAGCTCTCCCCAGCCCTCCGGGACCGGGCCACCAGCACGAGGGCTGCACGGCCGGTGAAGAAGCAAGTGACGATCGCACTGTGGAAACTTGCAATGCCGGATTGCTACTGGTCAGTGAGAAATCAGTTTGGAGTTGGAAAATCCACAGTGGGGTCCGTTGTGATGCAGGGCCATTGACGGTCTCCTGCGAGGCAGGACTGTGACTCTGGGCAGGGTGTGAGTTGGAACAGCCAGACCCCAGGGCTATGAGATGAGCTCAGCGAGGAGATACGGCTCAGGGAGGCTTTGAAAGAGCCCTGGACCAGTGAGCCGGGGTGGCCTGTGCCCAGCAGGGGGGCTTGGGAGGCACTGTGGTGCTGCACATCTGTGCCCGTGTCACTGCCGGAGCGCTAGGCACGCTGGGGCACGTGCTGTGCCAGGCTGTTCGCTGCTCCTGTGGGGGGAGAGTGCACAAGACTGTTCCTTTCACGCCAGCGCGCATTGTCCAGCACGTGTGGTAAGCCAACAAAGGCTAATCGCTTTATGCGGTGACGAGAGCAGCACACAACAAACAGTCTGCAGAATGTGCTAGTAAATCCCGGGGAACGGAGAGAGTTTTGGCACCTTATTAAACAGACAAGGGGAAGGAAGAGTGATGTGCGTCGGCGCTGCACGTCCGTCGGCTGTGTCAGCGTAGGGGAAGTGGTGGTGTCTGGGCTCTCCCTGGGGTGGAGAGGTGGGGGTAGCCATGCTGGAGTGGTTTGCGGGGGGGACCCAGGCCCACCCACTACTCTGGGTCCCAGCCCAGGGACCCTGCAAACAGCAGCTTCCCGCTGACCCTCCTTTCTTTCACCACCAGTCTGTCCAGTCCCTGGGCCACTTCCCCACGGCCTCAGTTCCTTCTGCTCCTGCCTCTGGCTCCAGCTCCTTTGCCCTCTTCCCAGGGCCTCTTCCCTGAGGCCATGTGGAAAACGGGGGGTGCAGGGATGTGCGCTGCTTCTGTTCACCCACGTGGAGGGAGGCCAGCCTGCCTCTGTGTTTGCTGCCGGAGAAGCCCCCTTACATCCTGGTGCAGCTCCTCCTCCTTTACCTGCTGGGCCTTTCTCCGCTCTCCTTCTCCAGGCTGTCTGCAGTGCTCACCCCCCAGGCTCGCTGCTCACGGCCTGGTGCAGCGCTGGCTTGCAGCATCTCGTGGAACCTGTCCTCCCGCCACCGCCTCGTCTTTCCTCTCCTTATCTGGGTCAGTCGCTCCCCGGGTGTGGCAGGGGATCCCCGCAGGGCCACAATGGCTGCAGCTTCAGTTAACAGGCCTGGGGTCCCTAGGTCAGTATGGTCTGTACAGACCGTGAGACCCCCCCTTCCCCGGCTCCCCTGAAGCGGTAAGCGGGGTGTGATGCCTTGATGCCCCTTCTGCTCCCCCCGAGCAACCGGATCGGAGCTGTTGACGTACGGCCAGATCGGAGCGGCGCCGGCACAGCCGCTTCTCCCCTCCGGCCCCGGAGATCCAGCATCGCCCGTGAGTGCCGGGCATGGCCAGCGGGGCACTGCACCCCCAGTGGAGAGCTGCTGGGTGTGCTCGTGGGACAGCTGCTGGAGGACTGTTAGGGTCGACGTAACACACTTGTGCTGCGTCGAGCTCAGTACATCGGCCGTGGTGCGCCGCTCGGGATGTTACGGTGTCGGTGTAATGGCGCTTACGCTGGCGGGAGGCAGCTTCGAGTGTAGACACGTTGTCACGGAGTGTGGGGGAGTCCGGGCCCGGCACCCCCCACTTCCTGCGATTCACCGGGACTCTCAGCCAGCCAGTAACACAGAAGGTTTATTAGACGACAGGAACACAGTCCCAAGCAGGGCTCGTAGGTACAGACAACAGGACCCCCTCAGTCAGGTCCATCTTGGGGGGCAGGGACCTTAGACCCCATCTGGGGCTCCCTCTCTTTCCCCAGCCAGCTCCAAACGGAAACCCCCTCCAGCCCTCTCACCCAGCCACCCCCACCCCACCCCCCGGCTCCTCCTCCAGCCTTTGTCCATTTTCCTGGGTGGAAGGTGTTACCTGGCCCCAACCCCCTCCTGGGTTCAGGTTACAGGCTCAGGTATCATCCCTCAAGTGAAGTCACTCCCTGATATCCCGTCACCAATGCAGACAGTCCCAGTAAAACTCCCACGCAACATTCCCAGGTCAATCCGCCCCACCCCCTGCTCCGTCACACCCGTGCACAGCTGGGTTCACGAAAGGTGGTTTCTGTTGGGCTAACGTTGTAGCATAGACCAGGCCCTAGCCTGTGCTGAGAGCAAACTGTTGTTTTCCCCCCACAGGGTAATGCAAAATACAGGGGAAACTGAGGCACACGCAGGACTTTAAAAATATTACAGAAAATCCCCCCTCTCTTCCCCCTGGAGACCGAGCTGAGCAGGGTCCCTTTAGCCAGCGACCTGGGGCAGTTCAAACCGAGCAGGGTTACCCGCAGGCAGCCAAGCAGCTTTTCCGGGGTCTTGGTCCCTGGCCTGCACGCACTGTCCGGGTCCTCCCAGCTCACCTCAGTTCCCCACCCAGCGCTCGGAACAGTGCCACGCCCTGCCTGGGCGCCGGGCAGGGGCCGTGTGGGGAGTTGGGGGCCCCTCAGCCCTTTGGCAGCCCAAACCTGCCGCTCCCTCCTCCCCCTTGTCTGCTGGGAGTGAGGGGGGGGCAGCGACCCACCTGCCTCCATGTGCGGCTGTCCTGGCTGTAGCCTGGGGGGCCCTGACCTTAGATGGGGGGAGGGAATCACCTCTGGAGCATTTGATCCTAACCCAGCCCTAGCCCTGGGCTCTGGTGCCCCAGGGGCTGGTGAGGCCGGAGGCAGGGTGCTCCCCCCCATGGGCAGGTCCCTGCTGGAGTCATCCCAGCCCCAGGACTGTGCGTAGGCCAGCCCCCCCCCTCCCCTTTGGGGGTAACCTGTTTCCCTCTCCCCAGGCAGCGCCCTCTTGCCTCCCCCGCAGGGGGCTGTGCGTCGGCCCCTCTGTGCCCTCCCAGTCGAGGAGGGCTTGCTGGAGCCAGCCAAGGGCCTGTGGCCACCCGGCCTCACCTCCCCACTTGGAAGCGGGTGGAAGAGTGCTACCAAGTCCAGCCCAAGGGATTTGAACACTTCCACGTGCATCTGACTCTGGGGTCGCTGGTCTCGGGGCGCCAAGGGAAGACCAGATCCCTGACAGACATGAGCCCCAGGAAACTGCAGCCCTTTGGCTGAAGGGTCTACGTTTCGCCCCCTTCTAATGCCACCTCGCAAATTATCCAACCATGTGCGTGAGGTGCCACTTCCTGAGGTGGGGGAGGGAGCCCCCGTCGCTCCTGGCTCCTGCAGGCCTTGAGAGAGGAGCTGAGACCATCAAGGAGGCAAGACAACGTAGCAAGTGGCAATGGATGAATCTGAGACAAACCCATGTGTCACGGACTCACAGATCGTGCCCACTCGTGCCCCGTGCGGTCCGTGGGGGGTGCCCCTTTCAGTGAGACAGCCCTTCTCTGGGGTCCCCTCTCTCTCGGGGTCAGGCCCCTCCACCTCCTGGAGCCGCACCTCTCTGAGCCTTAGCACGCCTGTCTCTCGCCGTGGGCCCCTCAGGGAGTCCCCTCGCTCGGGACCCCTGGGGCCTCCACCCCCTGAAGGGGATAATGCCCCCCCCCCCCGATCTCTAGACCAGAGTGACCCCCAGCCAGCGTAACACAGGAGGGTTTATTGAGCGTCTGAACCCAGCACAGGTAACCCTCAGGCCTCAGGCCTGGCCTCCCTCAGCACAGCACATCCCAGTCTCCCTGCATCCAGGGGGGCTCTGCCTGCTCCCCCTCTCCAGCCCCGAGCCCCCCCTGCTTCCCAGCTGGGCATCTCATACCCCTGGCCCCAAGCCCCCTCTGTCCATTGTCTTCTCTCCAGGTAAACAGGGTTGCCTGGACCCCCTCTCCTCTCAGCCCTCCTCTGGCCCCTCTGGCTGGAACCGGCTGGTTAGGTCACCGGGGTCCTCTCTTCACAGCCCATTGTCCTCCCACTGGCCAGAACCAGCTGCGACTCCTGAGCTGGGTCCTCGGGTTGTCAGGTCCCCAGTCACTGGGGTGTCCCTCTTCCAGGCCATCGGCTGGGGTCCCAAGTTCTCTCTCCGGTCCTCTGTACCAACCAACTCCCTCTCCCCTCCCCTCGTTAACCAGTAACACCCAGGGACACTGAGTCCCACTCCCTCTGCATACAAACCATTGGAAAACCAAGGAAAACACAAGAAAATCCCCCACTTCGTCACATCATGCAAACCCCACTCCAGCTCCCAGACTTGCTCTCACAAGATCAGGGTGAAGAAGCTGTCGCTGAAGGAGAACCCGGCAGGCGGCTGGCTGAGCACCAGGGAAAGGGTCTGCTCCACATGCATTTGGGAGTCACACCCCGACCAACAAAAGTTTTACCAACAAAAGTGCTAGTGTAGACAGAGCCTTGGTATATTACAGCAACAGTATTCCCTTTATCAACCAAACTTGTCATCTGATCAAAGAAAGCTATCCAGTTAGTGTGACAGAATCTGTTTTCCAGAAACCCCCACTGATTGGCATTACAGTAGAACCTCAGAGTTACGAACACCTTGGGAATGGAGGTTGTTCGTAACTGAACAAAATGTTACGGTTCTTTCAAAAGTTTACAACTGAACATTGACTAAACACAACTTTGAAACTTTACTATGCAGAAGAAGAATGCTGTTTTCCCTTTATTTTTTAGTAGTTTACGATTAACGCAGTACTGTGCTGTATTTGCTTTTTTTTGGGTCTTGTCTCTGCTGCTTCCTGATGCGTACTTCCGGTTCCAAACGAGGTGTGTGGTAACTCTGAGGTTCTACTCTAATTAGATCACCCTCCTTTAGTTCTTTATTAATCTAGTCCCATATCAGCTGCTCCATTATCTTGCCCTGGATTGATGTCAGGCTGACTGGTACGTAATTATCTGAGTCATCCCATTTACCCTTTTAAAAACTGGCCCATTCACTTTCTTCCAAGCTTCTGGCACTTCCTCAGTGCTCCGAGTTGGCATCCGTTCGTCTGCGAGAGACGGTGGGAATTGCAGCCTATGATGTAGATGGTTTGCAATGTCTCATGTGACTGAATAGTCCAATCTGAGATTTGCATGATCTTTGGCAGTTATTGCAAATGTCTGTAACTTGGGAGCTGCTTGCTTCCTACAGGCTCTTTTCTCTTCAAGCTTTGGGGGCCAGCTTCTGTCATGGGCTTTGATACCCGATGGAGACGATGGCGCCACTTGTTATGATCACTTGCCAAGATTTCCCATTGGTCAGGATCAATTCCAAATTCCTTCATATCTCGCTTGCATGTGTCTTCATAGCGAAGCTTGGGACGTCCTGTTGTTCTTGTTCCCTCTGATAGCTCCCTATATAGCATGTCCTTGAGTGTGCGTATGTCTTCCAACCTACTCAGATGGCCCAGCCAGCACAATCGTCTTTGCTTGAGCAGGGCTGTCACACTTGGTAAATTTGCCCTTTAAAGAACCTCTGTGTTTGGTGATTTTATCCTGTCATTTGGTGTTGAGTATGCGGCGTAAACAACGTAGGTGGGAACCGTTTAACCTTTTCTCCTGATGAGCATAAGTTGTCCATGTTTCCCCATCATACATGAGTGCTGAGGGTGCAGGCTTGGTACACTAGCATTGTGGTCTTGATGGTCAGCTCTGAGTTGTTCCAGGCTCTTTGAGTCAGTCTGCTAAAGGTGGTGGCTGCCTTTCCAATGTGAACATTTAGTTCAGTGAGAGGCTACATTTGGGGGAAAGAGACCATCAAAAAAGGACTGGTTTGAAGAAAATGAAGCGGAACTATTAACTCTCATCAACATTAAGAACACAGCCTATCTGGAACACAACAAGAAGCCAACAAAGTACCAAAGTGAGATTTCAACATGCAAAAACCGGTACAGCGAGCAAGCAGACGCTGTGTAAATGATTACTGGATCAAGCTCTGTGAAGAGATACAGACAGCCTCAGACACAGGGAACCTCAAAGTCATGTATGTCTCGGTTCCACTGTCAACCAGGTTGCCCCTCTCAAATTGCACATGAGAGCAACTGTCCAGTTTGCTGGGTCCACTTCGGACAGCTTTGAGATGGAAAGCGGCGTGAAGCAAGGATGTGTTCTTGCACCTGCACTCTTTGGAATCTTCTTCCCGGCACCCTTGAACTGTGCGTTTAAGGACATGAAAGACGGAGCGTATCTCCACACAAGATCAGATGGGAAACTCTTCAACCTCTTCCAACTTAAGTCAAAGACCAAAGTCAAAAAGGTGCTAATCAGGGAACTTGTATTAGCTGATGATGCTGCCCTCACAGCCCACAATGAAGATCTTACAAGAACTCATGGACCGCCTTTCAAGTGCTTGTCAGGCATTTGCTCTCACCATCAGCATTAAGAAAACAGTTATATTAGGACAGGGGGTTCCACAAGATCCTTCAATTACCTTAAATACAAACCAGCTAGAAGTAGTCCAGAAGTTCAGCTGTTTAGGTTCTACAGTGAGCATTGATTTGGGGCTTGCTCCTAGGTTTTGCTCTATGTAGTTTCTTGGCTGTAATCGTCACTTTGCTAATAATCAGTGTCACAATTAGTGCTGTGGAACATGCGAGTGGTCTGCACCAAGGGTAGGTCTTTCCTCCTGATAACAAGTCTGATTGGTGCCAGTGCCTGATTGGGGATGTTGCCATGACACTCTGTGGCACTCTTTTCCTGTAAAATATGAATTGGAAATGCACATTTGGTTTTGGGCTCAGCATTCAAGATGTCATTGGCTGTTCTCGTTCATCTTGCCAAAGCCAAAATGTCCTAGGTAATCTGGCCATGAGTAGTTGTCTGCGCCGACTCTTGCATTAAAGTCACCAAGGAGGAAAAGTTGCTCAGTTGATGGTATTCTTTTGACGACTTGATGCAAAGAGTCGTAAAATGTATCCTTCTGCTCGGGGCTAGATTTGAGTGTTGCTGCATAGGCACTAATGATGTTCACAGAGCCGATGGTCGTCTGAAGTTTAAGGGAGATGATGCGCTCTGACTTCCCGATGGGTGTCTCTAGGAGCTTTACCCCCTTGTTTCTCACAGCGAAACTGACACCGTGCAGATGATTTTCTTCGCTGCTTTTCCTTGCCAAACGAAGGTGTAATGGGTCTCTTGACAGAACCAGCATCTGCAAGTCTTGTTTCCTGAAGTGCTGCAATGTCAGCGTTGAGTTTGTACAGCTCACGGTCTATCAAAGCTGACTTCCGTGTGCTGCTTGTGTATTGTCGGTCGTCATCGTCTGTCAGTCCCAGTCACACGGTCCTGACATTCCAGCTGCCAAGCCGGAAAGTTCTTGGTTTCTTACTTTTGCCAGGTGCAAGTTTTCAATCTGCCTTTGGTGTGGCCCCACCCACCCCATGAGGCAAACAGGCTGTGGCGTGTCAGCACCTGACTGTCCGGGGGCTGCCCGGCTTTGTGGCGGGTGGTGGCTGACTAATGGAACACAGAGATTCCTCCCACGTTGAAGGTGACCTGTGGTGCCCTCCTCTACGGCAATCAAGTGAGAGTTTATAACCCGTAACTGCCACTTTCCGTGTTGTGTCCATGTTGCCAGCAAGGATGGAGTGTCCTCTCCATGTGATGTGGCTGCAATAGCCCGGGCAGTTGATATGGAGACGCTGCTTTGCCCATGTGTCATAGAATCATAGAATATCAGGGTTGGAAGAGATCCCAGGAGGTATCTAGTCCAACCCCCTGCTCAAAGCAGGACCAATCCCCAACTAAATCATCCCAGCCAGGGCTTTGTCAAGCCAGGCCTTAAAAACCTCTAAGGAAGGAGATTCCACCCCCTCCCTAGATAACCCATTCCAGTGCTTCACCCCCCTCCTAGTGAAAAAGTTTTTCCTAATATCCAACCTCGACCTCCCCCACTGCAACTTGAGACCGTTACTCCTTGTTCTGTCATCTGCCACCACCGAGAACAGCCGAGCTCCATCCTCTTTGGAACCCCCCTTCAGGTAGTTGAAGGCTGCTGTCAAATCCCCCCTCACTCTTCTCTTCTGCAGACTAAACAAGCCCAGTTCCCTCAGCCTCTCCTCGTAAGTCATGTGCCCCATCCCCCTAATCATTTTCACTGCCCTTCGCTGGACTCTCTCCAATGTGTCCACATCCCTTCTGTACTGGGGGGACCAAAACTGGACGCAGTACTCCAGGTGTGGCCTCACCAGTGTCGAATAGAGGGGAACGATCACGTCCCTCGATCTGATGGCAAGGGTCCTCCCAGGTCTGGCTGAAGACACAGATGTCATCAATATGCGCCAGGGCAAAATTCTCCATCCCCTTGAGTAACTGGTCCACCAGGCGCTGGAAGGTGGCAGGTGCCCCCTTTAGGCCGAAAGGCAGGACCAGGAACTCGTATAACCCCAGAGGGTGATAAAAGCCGATTTCAGCCGGGCATCCGGATCCAAAGGTACTTGCCAGTAGCCCTTGGTGAGATCCATAGTAGTGAGATAACGAGCCCCCCACCCCCAGCTTGTTTAGAAGCTCGTCAGGCCTAGGCATGGGGTAGGCATTGAACTTGGTGATGGCATTAAGCTTCCAGTAATCCACACAAAACCAGACTGACCCGTCCTCCTTGGGGATCAACACCATGGAAGAGGCCAAAGGGCTGTTGAACGGCTGGATCACCCCTAAAGCCAGCATGTCACTGACCTCTCTCTCCAGGTCCTGTGCCATGTTCCCAGTGACCCGGAATGGGGAGCATCTTACAGGGGGGTGGGCTCCTGTCTCCACCTGGGGGACAGCCAGGTTAGTGAGCCCAGGCTGGCTGGAGAACAGCTGCTGGTAGGAACCCAGCACCTCTCTCTCTGCACAGCTCTACTATGTCCTTCTTAAGGAGAAGGTTAGAGGCCGTCTCCTCGCTGTTCCCACGTGCTCACCGACTCTCAGGCCTGTGCGCTCTCAGCTCCCCACAGTCCCTGGGAGGAACCCTTCAGTGCGACAGCCCTTCTCGGGGGTCCACTCTCTCTCGGGGATAAGCCGTAGGCTCCTCCACCTCCTGGAACCGCACCTCTCAGAGCCTCCAGCCTGCCTGCTAATCCCCCTTTGTTCTACTGCTCCCCAGTCACTTACTGCAGGATGCTCTGTCCACGGGGTGCAGTTTATCGCACCGCTGACACCAGTTGTCACGGAGTCACCGGGTCAGTGCTCTGGAACTGCTCCCTACGAAGCCAGTCACGACTCTGGGGGAGCCTCCTCTCTCTGAGCAGACTGTCTCCAGGGCAAGGAGCTTCCCCAGCTTCGACCTTCCTGGGTCTGACCTCGGAGCATTCAGCATCCCCTTTTCGCAGCCTGCGCTTCCTGCAGCGAGTCCACACATGCGGGGCTCCTGGGGAAGCCAGAGGGCCCTGCACCCCAACTTCGCAGTCAGATGTGACTCTCAGCCAGCCGGGAAAACAGAAGGTTTATTAGTCGACAGGAACACAGTCCAAAACAGAGCTTGTTAGCATAGAAATCAGGGACTTTCAGCCAAGTCCATCTTGTGAGTCCTGGGCTAGATGCCCTGGACTCCCCCCACGCAGACTGCCAGCTTCCAGCCGCCTGACCTCTGACACCCCCCTGATGCTCCTGCTCCTCCTCCTCTTTGTCTCGCTTCCCGGGCCAAGAGTCACCTGGTTGCACCCCCCTCCTGGATCTCAGGTTATGCAGCTGCAAACAGCTGGGCAGCCTCACCTGCCCTGAGGGTCTCGGCAAAAAATCACACCCCCAGTTCCCACCACCGAAGTATTGGGGCAGCACACAGGGAAACTGAGGCGCACAGAGTATTAGTTTAGGACAGTAAGACTCACATGCAACATAACAAGATGAATAAAACCCCACTTTGTCACACACCCTCTTGACTTGACTGGTTTGGACCAAAGGAAGGACGGGAGTCGATACATTTGGAACCAGCTACACTGGAGGAGTTGCCAGAGCAGAGGAGATCTTCCATCGCCTGCCTTTCGGGGCTCCACTCCTTTATTGATTATCAGCCACAGCTGAAGGGCCCAACCTGTCCAGTGTGGATGTCACTGGCAAAAACACAGTGAATTTCCTCATACGCCTTTTGATGGCATTTCCTCCATCAAGGGTTCCACTACCTTCCTCAGGCGCTCATCAGTCCGAAGCCGTTGGCGCTTCCTGAGGTTTCTGGTCAATTAACCGCCGCCCAGCACTCGGCGTTGACCAGTACAGGTTGTACCGCTTATGGTCATAGCAGTAGCAGGTTTTCAATTCTGACTTGACTATCTCAGTGCTCCAAGATTTATTAAAAAGCAACATTAATGGTCTAGCAAGCTCCTCAGCCAGTTTGTTGAAAACTCTTGGATGCAAGTTATCTGGACCTGCTGATTTAAAAATGTCTAACAGTAGCTGCTGGTTAACATCCTTCAGAGATAGTAGTGAGATGGAAAGAGTTTATTACCACCTTATAAGACTGCATTATCTATTTTTTCCCAAATACAGAACAAAAAGAGATTGAACACGTCTTCTTTTTCTGCATTATTATTATTATTGATAATTTTACCATTTCCATCTAATAATGGACCAATACCATTGTCAGGATGCTTTTTGTTCCTAATATATTTTCAAAAACTCCTTATTATCCTTAACTCTTCTGGCCATAAAGTTCTCCTTGTGTCCCTTGGTTTCCCTTATCAATTTTCTACAATTCTTAACTTCTGATTTATAATCATTACTATCAACTTCCCCCTTCTTCCATTTGTTATATATTATTTTTTATAGTTGCCTACACCTCCCCTCAAACCCAGATTGGGTATGTAACCAGTTCAGCTTTCTTCCTTGATTGTGACTTTTGGGGCCTCTAGTAAGGTGTTCTGGAATGATTCCCAATTATCATTCACATTCTTCTGCTTCAATTCTTCCTCCCAGCTCATTTGGCTCATAATTGTTTTCAGCTTTGTGAAACTGGCTCTGTTAGAGCACCATGGACTTTATTCTGTTGCACATTATAAATGGGATCAAGTCATGACCACTTGTACCTAAGCTACCATTAACTTAGTTCTGTGACCAGTTCTTCATTGTCTGTTCAGACAAGGTCTAATAGAGAACCTCTCCCCCCACCCCCGTGTGGGTGCTGCACTTTGGAGCTGGGAGATTCTCGTCTATCATAGAATCATAGAATCATAGAATCTCAGGGTTGGAAGGGACCTCAGGAGGTCATCTAGTCCAACCCCCTGCTCAAAGCAGGACCATAATGCTTAGGACAAAGCAGGTCTATAATGCTTAGGAACCCCAAAGGGGTGTTAGTGCTGGCAGCGGGACGCTCCAGCGCCCGTCACTCATTCAAGTCCCCCATGGCATGCAGTGCTTTCCCTACCCGCTGCAGCCAGGCGCATGCAGAGCGTGATTTGGAGTCTGGAACAGACACGTACCAACACCCCACCTTGGGCTTCTTTGCTTAGGACACTGATCTATAAGCATTCACCAGGATCATGTGTCTTCCGAGTTAGCGGTGACTCGCAAACAGGCGATGCCATTTTTGACGGAGAGAGCCCCTCCCCTTCCTCTTCTGCACACTCACCCCTTCCTAAGTGGGTTATAACCAGTGATGCTAACACTGCATTGTGCGAATTGTCCTACCAGCTTACAGCAATCACAACTAGATCCAACAGATGCTCCTAAATTCCACTTCCTCTTCTTTATCACCCAGCCCCCCTGTGCTGGTGTCGGGGTGGTACATTCCTTCCCGGGGCTCTGGGCAGCGCCCCCCTGTGCTGGTGTCGGGGTGGTACGTTCCTTCCCGGGGCTCTGGGCAGCGCCCCCTGGCGCCGGTGTCGGGGTGGTACATTCCTTCCCGGGGCTCTGGGCAGCACCCCCTGTGCCGGTGTCGGGGTGGTACGTTCCTTCCCGGGGCTCTGGCACCGCCCCCTGGCACCGGTGTCTGGGTGGTACGTTCCTTCCCGGGGCTCTGGGCAGCGCCCCCTGTGCTGGTGTCTGGGTGGTACGTTCCGTCCCGGGGCTCTGGGCAGCGCCCCCTGGCGCCGGTGTCTGGGTGGTACGTTCCTTCCCGGGGCTCTGGGCAGCGCCCCCTGGCGCCGGTGTCTGTGTGGTACGTTCCTTCCCGGGGCTCTGGCACCGCCCCCTGGCGCCGGTGTCTGTGTGGTATGTTCCTTCCCGGGGCTCTGGGCAGCGCCCCCTGGCGCCGGTGTCTGGGTGGTACGTTCCTTCCTGGGGCTCTGGCACCGCCCCCTGGCGCCGGTGTCTGGGTGGTACGTTCCTTCCCGGGGCTCTGGGCAGCGCCCCCTGTGCTGGTGTCTGGGTGGTACGTTCCTTCCCGGGGCTCTGGGCAGCGCCCCCTCGCGCTGGTGTCTGGGTGGTACGTTCCTTCCCGGGGCTCTGGGATCAGCTCCTTTAGCTCAGTGCCCCAGGCCCAGAGTGGGGGCTGCAATGTCACGTGACGGAGGGGGGGGGCAGGATGGGCAATAAACCTGAGCCTGGGCTAATGCCCCAGAATGGTTGGAAGTCTGTCCCCCTGCCCCCCCCCCCGGGCACCCCGCAGGGCCCCCCCCCCCCCCCCCCCCCGCCCCCCCCGGGCCCCCCCCCCCCCCCCGGGTGCCGCGCTGGGTCCCCTCCCCCCGCCCCCTGGGCTCCGCGCTGGGTCCCCTCTCCCCCCCCCAGGCACCACGCTGGGTCCCCTCTCCCCCCCCGGGCACCGCGCTGGGTCCCCTCCCCCAGGTTCCTGCCCAGGGAGAGCGACCAGGCCGGGCTGACCCAGGGGGGCTGACCCAGGGGCGACGGGAGAGAGAGTCGTGAGTGGGGCAGAGAAGCCGCCTGGGGGGAGCTGTCCTTTGGGGTGTCTCAGGGCGTGACCGTCCGCACACCCCTGCAGTGGTGTTCACTTTATCTCCCTCTGCCTCGTCTTCCCCCCCTCTCCCCGCCCGCTGCCCCGTACCCGCTCACTGTCCGTCTGCCTGCCCCACCCCATTCCCAGGGCTCATGGCCGGCTTGTCTCTGGGAGCAGCCCGCTGCCCGGCCTGCACTCGCCTGTCCGGATCCCCTGCTTCCCCGCCTGACTGTCCGTCTCTGCCCCGCCTGACTGTCCGTCTGGTCCATCCCCACGTCTACCCCACCATAGGCTCTGCTTGTCCGGTGCCGGCTCCCTGGCAGCCCGCCCCGGCCCGCGCCTCCCCGCCGCACTAGGAGTCCTGACCCTCCCGTTCTGCCCGCTCTGCCCCAGGTGTCTCCAGAACTATATCCCGCCCCAGAGCCTCACCCTGTCCTGCCCCGTGTGCCGCCAGACCTCCATCCTGCCCGAGCAGGGCGTGGCCGCGCTGCAGAGCAACTTCTTCATCACCAACCTCATGGAGGTGCTGCAGCGCTCGCCCGAGGGCAGCAGCCGCCCGGACGCCGCCGCGCTGGACCCCGTCAGCGCCGTCACCGGCCAGCCGCTCTCCTGCCCCAACCACGAGGGCAAGGTGGGTGCCCCTGGCTGGGGGGGGGGGGGGGCCGGGGCAGGGGCCCGGGGGGGGGGGGGGCCGGGGGGCC
>QXTE01000715.1:43963-58963 GCA_003942145.1 Platysternon megacephalum
GCCCCGGCCCCTGGCCCCAGCCCTGGCCCCAGCCCCGGCCCAGCCCCCGGCCCCCGACCCCGGCCCCGGCCCTCAGCCCCCGGCCTCGGCCCCAGCCCCCGGCCCCCCGGCCCCCCGGCCTCGGCCCCAGCCCCCGGCCCCGGCCCCCAGCCCCGGCCTCTCCATGTGCCTCTGGTCTGGCAGGGGTCATCCCCTCCCCCCCGCCCGACCCTCAGAGCCCCCAGCCCCCGCGTCACACCGGGAGCCCCCTCAGCAAGTGCCCCTGGGTGGGACCCCGGTGGGAGACTTGTACCCAAAGGGAGCCAGGCACCCCCCGGCCCGACTGCAGTGACTCTGCCCGCGGGAACAGCAGCCCGGCGCCCCCCACTTCACAACCCCCCTCCCCGGCCCCTCCTCCGCCCTTGCTCTCCAGCTGGTTGCACCGGCTGGCTCCCTGCAGAGCGGGGCCCATCTCTGGGCGTTAGCTGCTCGGTGCCAGATGTCCGGGCAGTTGGAGGGGCCGTTGTCCTGTGGGGCTCCCCATGGCCGTGGGCCCCAGGCAGCCAGGCGCAGTCACAGCCGATCCCTGGGTCTCTGCCAACCACCTTTCCCCACCTAGTGAGCCACGCACAACCCAGGGGAAACTGAGGCACACAATATTTATCTAAAATATGAAAAATTCCCACTCTGTCACAGCCCCCCACCCCCCCATAGACCTGCCTGACCCACCCAGCACCTCCAGTGCCCTCTGCACATATCCCCCGTAGACCCTGCCATGCAGAGCAACCTGCGAGACAAGTACAAGGAAGTGCCCCCCAGGCCTGGCAACGGGCAAGGCGGGGCCAGGTGGGTGCCCAGCTACAAACTGCTCAGAGGGACAACGCTGCCCACGGCCCTGCAGCCCCAGGGGGAGCAGCATTGTCCCTCTGAGCAGTTTGTAGCTGGGCATCCACCTGGGTGGGCCTGCCTTGCCCGTGCCCTGCTGGCTGGCCCCACCCCTGGCCCCGCCCCTGCCCCCCTGCCCCCCTGCCCCGCCCCTGCTCCCTGGCCCTGCCCCTGCCCCCCGGCTGACCCTGCCCCCCGGCCCCGCCCCTGCCCCTGCCCCCTTGCCCCCCCCGGCCCCGCCCCTGCCCCGCTGGCTGATGTCCCCCTTCCCCAGGTGCTGCAAGCCCAGCTGGACGCCCTGCGGCAGGGCCAGGAGAACATCCTGAGCAGCTGCAGCTTCACGGAGCAGGCGCTGCACCATGGCACGGAGACGGAGGTGCTGCTGGTGAAGAAGCAGATGAGCGAGCGGCTCAGCGCGCTGGCCAGCCAGGAGTTCCCCGAGCAGCCGCAGGAGAACGACCAGCTGGACTACGTGGTGGAGACGGACGGCGTCCGCAAGTCCATCCTCAACCTGGGCGTGCTCATCACCACCAGCGCCATCGCCCACAAGACGGTGGCCACGGGCGAGGGGCTGCGGCACGCGGTGGTGGGGCAGCCCTCCTCCCTCACCATCACCACCAAGGACAAGGACGGGGAGCTGGTGCGCAGCGGCAGTGCCAGCCTGCAGGCCCAGGTGACGGCGCCCGACGGCGCCTGGGCCGAGGCCGAGGTGCTGGACAACAAGAACGGCACCTACGAGCTGGTGTACACGCCGCGGCAGGAGGGCGACTTCCTGCTCTCCATCCTGCTCTACGGGCAGCCCATCAGGGGCAGCCCCTTCCGCACCAGGGCCCTCAAGGCCTGCGACGTGCCCCCCTCGCCCGACGACGTCAAGCGCCGCGTCAAGTCCCCCAGCAGCGGGCACATCCGGCAGAAGGCCGTGCGGCGCCCCTCCAGCATGTACGGCAGCGGCAAGAAGAAGGAGAACCCCATCGAGGACGAGCTCATCTTCCGCGTGGGTGAGCGCGGGGTCGGGAGCCATTGAGAGCAGGGGGCTTGCCTAGGGGTGGCACCCACAGCAGGGTCCTGCAGGGGGCACAGACCTCGTTGGGCCTCCTCAGCCTTCCCAGAAATGGCCACGGTCTGCCCAGGGTCAGCTCAGAGTGACGCCAGGCAGGGCTCTGGGGCAGCGTCTCCCCTCAGGGCACCTGTCCCAGGGCAAGGACCCTGCTCCGCTTCGGCACCTCCTGGGTCTGACCTCGGAGCGTTCAGCCCCCTGGTCACCCCGTGAGCTCCCCGCAGCGAGTCTCCCTGGGCGGGACCCCTGGGGGAGCCTCACCCCCAAAGGGCCCTGCCCCCCACGCCGCAGCCAGCCGTGACTCCCCGCCCGCGTGGGACACAGACGGGTTATTATCGTGGGGAACCCAGCGTAGAACAGAGCTTGGTAGCACCGAGATCAGGGACCTTCGGCAAAGTCCATCGTGGGGGGCAGAGCCCTGGGCCCTCGCCCCGAGTCCCCAACCAGGAGACTGACTCGCTTCCAGCTGCCTGGCCTCCATCACACCCGTTGCCTCCTCCCTCCTTTGTCCCTTTCCGGGTCCAGCCGGTCCCCTGGGCTGCACCAACCCCCCCGGCTGCTCCTTGCAGAGGAGGGGGCCCGGCCAGCAGCTGCCAGGCTACGAGTGTCGGCCGGTCACGCAAGGCACAAAACAAGATTAAACTAGCCAGGGACATAGAGGGTAACAAGAAAACGTTCTACAGACACATGAGAAGCAAGAGGAAGACCAAGCACAGGGTAGGCTTGTTACTCAGTGAGGAGGGAAAGAGAATAACAGAAAACACAGCAAGGGCTGAAGTGCTAAATTCCTGTTTGGTTTCACTTTTCACCTCATCCACTCTATGTGCAGTCAAAAAAGCGAACAGACTGTTGGGAATCATAAAGAAAGGGATAGATAATAAGACAGAAAATATCATACTCAAGCCGGTAGCTTGGAGAACTTCTGGAGGACCAGAGAGATCCCAGAAACTGGAAATGGTCAAATATAGGTGTCAGGGATCCACAGGCCGGTGCTCTGTCCCAGCTCCGGGACAGCCCCTGGCAGTCCCCTGCAGGTCACACTCGCTGGGGTCAGCCCCTCGGCTCCCTCTCCCCCCCCCCCCCCCCCCCCCCCCCCCCCCCCCCCCCCCCCCCCCCCCCCCCCCCCCCCNCCTGGCTGGGACCCCGGCGGGAGACTTGTACCCAAAGGGAGCCAGGCACCCCCCGGCCTGACTCTGCAGTGACTCCGCCCGTGGGAACAGCAGGGGGGGGCTGGGGGTCTGGAGCCAGAGCAGAGAGTCCTGGGTTAGCGCCGGGTTGGATCAGAGCCCAGAGCCCCCCGACCCCTCTGTAATCCCCCCCCCCCAGGAGCATCTCCTTGTGCCACCCATCCTTAACACCCCCCCGGCCCCTCTGTAATCCCCCCCCCCCCAGGAGCATCTCCTTGTGCCACCCATCCTTAACACCCCCCCGGCCCCTCTGTAATCCCCCCCCCCCCCGGAGCATCTCCTTGTGCCACCCATCCTTAACACCCCCCCGGCCCCTCTGTAATCCCCCCCCCCCCAGGAGCATCTCCTTGTGCCACCCATCCTTAACACCCCCCCGGCCCCTCTGTAATCCCCCCCCCCCCAGGAGCATCTCCTTGTGCCACCCATCCTTAACACCCCCCCCCGGCCCCTCTGTAACCCCCCCACCAGGAGCGTGTCCTTGTGCCACCCATCCTTAACACCCCCACTGGCCCCTCTGTAATCCCCCCCAGGACCGTCTCCTTGTGCCACCCCTCCGGTCCCACCTCCACCCTTTGCTCTCCAGCTGGTCGCACCGGCTGGCTGCCTGCGGAGGGGGGCCATCCCTGGGCGTCGGTTGCTAGGTGCCAAATGTCCGGGCCGTTGTCTTCTGGGCCTCTCCATGGGCCTGGGCCCCAACCAGCCAGGCACAGTCCATCACATCAGGACCTATCTTTAAAACGGGGAATAACCCAGGGAATTACAGACCAGTCAGCTTAACCTCAGTACCGGAGAGGTAATGGAGCAATAAGTCGGTTTGTGAGCATCTAGAAGATAATAAGGTGATAAGTAACAGTCAGCATGGATTTGTCAAGAACAAATTGTGTCAAACCAACCTCGTATCCTTCTCTGACAGGGTAACAAGCCTTGTGGCTGGGGGGAAGTGGGAGATGTGACCTATCTCCGCTTTAGTGAGCTTTTCTTGCTGTCTCAATGGCCTTCTCATAAGCAAACTAGGGAGACGTGCCTAGACAAACCTCCTGTAAGGTGAGTGCGCAACTTCTTGGAAGCCGTACTCCGAGCTGGAAGGACATATCCAGATTGTACCTGGGGAATATGACAGCACATCGAGTGGGGTCTGTCCTGGCTCTGGTGCCGTTCGATTCTTCATCAGTGATTTGGATACTGGCATAGGGAGTGCACTTACAACGTTTGTGGACAAACTGGAGAAATGGTCTGAGGTAAATAGGATGAAATTCAATAAGGACAAATGCAAAGTACTCCCCTTAGGAAGGAACAATCAGTTGCACACATACAAAATGGGAAATGACTGCCTAGGAAGGAGTACTGCGGAAAGGGATCTGGGGGTCAGAGTGGATCACAAGCTAAATATGAGCCAACAATGTAATACCGTTGCAAAAAAAGCGAACATCATTCTGGGCTGTATTAGCAGGAGTGTTGTAAGCAAGACACGAGAAGTAATTCTTCTGCTCTGCTCCACGCTGATTAGGCCCCAACTGGAGCATTGTGTCCAGTTCTGGGCCCCACATTTCAGGAAGGATGTGGACAAATTGGAGAAAGTCCAGAGAAGAGCAACAAAAATGATTGAAGGTCTAGAAAACATGAGCTATGAGGGAAGATTGAAACAATTGGGTTTGTTTAGTCTGGAGAAGAGACTGAGGGGGGACATGAGAACAGTTTTCAAGTACGTAAAAGGTTGTTACAAGGAGGAAGGAGAAAAATTGTTGTTAATTTCCGAGGATCTCACAAGAAGCAATGGGCTTAAATTGCAGCCAGGGATTGTCAGGGTGGCTAAGCACTGGAATAAATTGCCCAGGGAGGTTAGACAAACACCTGTCAGGGATGGTCCTGCCATGAGTGCAGGGGACTGGACTAGACGACCTCTCGAGTCC
The DNA here is from genome assembly GCA_003942145.1 of Platysternon megacephalum. Lineage (NCBI taxonomy): Eukaryota > Metazoa > Chordata > Testudines > Platysternidae > Platysternon > Platysternon megacephalum. The sequence goes on from QXTE01000715.1 coordinate 48,982, forward strand.
CTCCAGTCCTACCCTGCTGTGATTCTGTGCCCGCTCCCCACGCCCCTCCTGCCTGGCTGCCCCGGCTGAAGCCCCTCACCCTGTGCTCTGCCTGTAGGAAGCCGAGGCCGGGAGAAGGGGGAATTCACCAACCTGCAGGGCATCTCCACCTCCAGCTCCGGTCGCATCGTGGTGGCCGACAGCAATAACCAGTGTGTGCAGGTAGGGACGCGTCGGCTCCAGCCCCCTCCCCTGCCCCTCCCCCCCAGCCTCCCCCCACCGACCACCCTGCTCTGCTCCCGCCAGGTCTTCTCCAATGAGGGCCAGTTCCGGCTGCGCTTCGGCGTGCGGGGCCGCTCCCCCGGGCAGCTGCAGCGCCCCACCGGCGTCACGGTCGACATGAACGGGGACATCATCATCGCCGACTACGACAACCGCTGGGTCAGCATCTTCTCCCCCGAGGGCAAGTTCAAGGTGAGCGGGCAGGGCAGAGAGTGACCAGGCAGGCTGGTTAGTGCCCAGAGGGGACGGGATCAAGGGAGAGAAAGACCTGCCTGGGGCAGAGAAGGTGGGTTTGGGTGTCTCCCTCCCCCTGGAATGAAGGGGAGACCCTGACAGGGAGCATCTGTATCCTGGGGCAAAGGAAACACTTCGAAACCCACTTCACAACTGGCCTGTGGAACTCTCTGCCACTAGGTCCCCCTGAGCCAGGAGCTGAGCAGGATGACAAATCTGAGGAACTGTCCCAGATTGAGGTGTCATTAGAGGAGGTTTTGGAACAAATTGGTAAACTAAACAGCAATAAGTCACCAGGACCAGATGGGATTCACCCAAGAGTTCTGAAGGAACTCGAATGTGAACTTGCAGAACTACTAATTGTAGTCTGTAACCTATCGTTTAAATCAGCTTCTGTACCAAGCGACTGGAGGAAGCTAATGTGACGCCAATTTTTAAAAAGGGCTCCCGAGGTGATCCCGGCAATTACAGGCCGGTAAGCCTGACTTCAGTACCGGGCAAACTAAAGTAAAGAACAAAATTGTCAGACACGGATTGAGAACTGGTTAAAAGACAGGAAACAAAGGATAGGTGTAAATGGTCAGTTTTCAGAATGGAGAGAGGTAAATAGTGCTGTCCCCCAGGGGTCTGTTCTGGGCGCTGGTCCTATTCAACATGTTCATTAATGATCTGGAGAAAGGGGTAAACAGTGAGGTGGCAAAAGAGTTACAAAGAGATCCCACAGAACTGGGTGACTGGGCAACAAACTGGCAGATGAAATTCAGTGTTGATAAATGCAAAGTAACGCACATTGGCAAACAGAATCCCAACTAATCAATACAAAAACTAAATCAATGTGTTAGTCTCTAAGGTGCCACAAGGACTCCTTGTTGTTTTTACAAAAACTAATTTCCCCTTGCTAAATACTCACACCTTCTTGTCAACTGTTTGAAATGGGCCAGCCTGATTACATTGGCCTCATTAACCCTACAAAACTGATTTCCACCCCTTCTTGTCAACTGTTGAGAACAGCCCACTTCCACTTTAATTGAATTGTCTCATTAGACTGAGCCCCCACTTGGTAAGGCAACTCCCATCTTCTCATGTACTGTGTATTTATACCTGCTGCTGTATTTTCCACTCCATGCATCTGATGAAGTGGGTTCTAGCCCACGAAAACTTACGCCCAAATAAATTTGTTAGTCTCTAAAGTGCCACAAGGACTCCTCATTGTTTTTATAATCCCAACTATACCTATAAAATGATGGGGTGTAAATGACCTGTTACCACTTCAGAAAGAGATGTTGGAGTCATGGTGGATAGTTCTCTGAAATCATCCACTCAATGTGCAGCGGCAGTCAAAAAAGCAAACAGTCTGTTGGGAAACATAAAGAAAGGGATAGATAATAAGACAGAAAATATCATATCGCCTTTATATAAATCCATGGTATGCCCACATCTTGAATACTGCGTGCAGATGTGGTCGCCCCATCTCAAAAAGGCAACAAAAATGATTAGGGGTATGGAACGGCTTCCATATGAGGAGAGATTCATGGCTGGTGTGGAGAAAGTCAATAAGGAAGTGTTATTTACTCCTTCTCCTAACATAAGAACTAGGGGTCACCAAATGAAATTAATAGGCAGCAGGTTTAAAACAAACAAAAGGAATTATTTCTTCACACAACGCACAGTCAACCTGTGGAACTCTTTGCCAGAGGATGTTGTGAAGGCCAAGACCATAATAGGGTTCAAAAAAGAAGTAGAGAAGTTCATGGAGGATAGGTCCATCAATGGCTATTAGCTGGGATGCGCGGGGATGGTGCCTCTGTTTGCCAGAAGCTGGGAATGGGCGACAGGGGATGGATCACTTGATGTTTCCCTGGTCTGTTCACTCCCTCTGGGGCACCTGGCATTGGCCACTGTCGGCAGACAGGACACTGGGCTGGATGGACCTTTGCTCTGACCCAGTCTGGCCGTTCTTGTGCCCCATAACGAGCCCGCAGAGCAGCACCCGAGGGGTTGAATAGCGGGGTCTAGCCCGGGGGCCCTTCCGCAGGGACAGGTTATTGGGGCTGGAGGCTGGGTGGAGGGAGGCAGGGCTCATACAGCCCCCAGGCCATGTGATGCAATGTCCCGCTCCCTGCGCTGCAGACGAAGATCGGGGCTGGGCGGCTGATGGGCCCCAAGGGCGTGGCCGTGGACCGCAATGGCCACATCATCGTGGTGGACAACAAGGCCTGCTGCGTCTTCATCTTCCAGTCCAACGGGAAGCTGGTGACCAAGTTTGGCGGCCGCGGGACAGCGGAGCGGCAGTTTGCAGGTACCCTCGATGGTAATACCGCGACCAGCAGGTCCTTACTACTGCATGCCTTTGGCTTCCTGCTGGGCCAGCCTGGTGAGTTCGGGAACCTTCACTTCGCTGGGCTGCAGGGCGCTTGGACAGGCAGCACACACTCGTGGCCTGAGTGCGAGACTGGGGGCCAGGACTCCTGGGTTCTCTCCTGTCTGGGAGGGGAGTGGCGGCTGCTGGGTTAGAGCAGGGGGGGCTGGGGGCCAGGGCTCCTGGGTTCTCTCCCCGGCTCTGGGAGGGGGGAGGAGGCTGGTGGTTAGAGCAGGGGGGGCTGGGAGCCAGGGCTCCTGGGTTCTCTCCCCGGCTCTGGGAGGGGAGTGGAGGCTGGTGGTTAGAGCAGGGGTGGTGAGGGCTGGGAGCCAGAACTCCTGGCTTCTATCTGAGCTGGGAGGGGAGTGGGGGTTGGTGGGTTAGAGCAGGGGGGGCTGGGAGCCAGGTGTAACGTTATAAGTGTAATATAATATTTCATAAAAGGTAACAGGGCCAGAAAAAGTTAATTAACTCACAAAATAACCTAACCTAAAAATAAACCTTAAAAACTGGTTAAAAAAATAGGTAAATAAATAAAGCTTTAAAACGCAAGTCTGCATTGTTAAAAATCTCAAGGGTAAATGTTTGCTCAGGTCTTGTGGTGTCAGCAAACAAGGCTTGTCTATTGCTATAACTTTAATTCAAAAATCAAAAAAAAAGTATTAACATTTATAATACTTAAGTAAAATAGTATTATTGTCTATATGTCTCTTTAAAGGTTGTAGTAACCTGTAGCTAAACTGTTTAATAAATAAATTACTCTGTGCTAATTGCCATAATGTTTAAAAAAAAAAAAATTAAGCCTATTGTTTTCTCAGGCCAAAAGGCTGCTAAAAATGTATAAAAACCCTGGAACATAATCATACATCATCTCAAATCTGCTTTGGTTTCAAGAGGGAGGAACCTTAAGCCACAAGAATTAAAATCCCCAGTCTTTGACTGAAGCCACCCTAAATATGGACATTAAACTATAACCTATAAACTATTTCTAAAAAAACTTTTGGCAACTACAAGCTCACCTCTGCTATGTATCTAAACCTCAAAAATTAAATTCAAGTCTGTATGTATATTAACCTTTTAACCAACACTCTCTCTCTTTTCTTTTTAAATAAATTTTAGCTTAGTTAATAAAAATTGGCTATAGCGTGTATTTTGGGTAAAATCTAAATTATAATTAAACCTGGGTATGTGGCTGATCCTTTGGAATTAAAAAAACCTTTTCTTTTATATAATAAGATAAAAGTCTCAGTAATCATCATCATATCTAACAGGTGTGTCTAAACAAAGGCCTAAGGCTGGGTACTTTAAGAAAACTGCGTTGTTTGGACTTGTAAGTAACCTGTATGGTAATATAAAAGTTGTTTTGTGCTGGCTTAAAAAATCTTAAGTATTAAAATATCCACCAGCGTTTGGGGTTTGTCTGCCCCGTTTTGTTTGCAGTTCACCCTAATTAAGTAACCTCAGCTGGCCCCAACAGGCAGCACCGTCACACCAGGACTCCTGGGTTCTCTCCCCGGCTCTGGGAGGGGAGTGGGGGCTGGTGGGTTAGAGCAAGGGGGGCTGGGAGCCTGGACTCCTGTGTTCTCTCCCCGGCTCAGGGGGAGGGGGGGACGAGTGGGGTCTAGTGGTTAGAGCAGGAGGGGACCAGGAGCCAGGACTCCTGGGTTCTCTCCCAGCTGGGAGGGGAGTGGGGGCTGGTGGGTTAGAGCAGGGGGGGCTGGGAGCCCGGACTCCTGGGTTCTCTCCCCGGCTCAGGGGGAGGGGGGGGCGAGTGGGGTCTAGTGGTTAGAGCAGGAGGGGACCAGGAGCCAGGACTCCTGGGTTCTCTCCCAGCTGGGAGGGGAGTGGGGGCTGGTGGTTAGAGCAGGAGGGGGCTGGTAGCCCGGACTCCTGGGTTCTTTTCTCTTTTTTCTCAGCACTTCTCCTCTGTGAGTGGCCGTGATGCCCTGCCCGGCTGGTGTCTCCTGCTGAGGTCTCTCCCTCTCTAATGGGTCTGGCAGCTGCTGTGGTCACTAACTGCCCCTCCCCACACGCCCACCCCAGTGCCCAGGCTCACCAGCTGCTCTGACGGCTTTCACCTCCGCTGCCCGCAGCGCGTGCTCTCCCTGCCCCACCCCCAGCAGAGCGGGCATTCGATGGGACAGACCTGCCCCGCCGCAGGCAGGCGCTCGCTCCCCCTGCCGCCCCGGCTGGCTCCTGCCCCGTGAGCGGAGCCCACCCCAGCCCCGTGCACTGAGGCAGGTTCAGGGGTTTCCTTCTCTCCTCCCAGGGCCCCACTTCGTCGCTGTTAACAACAAGAACGAGATCGTGGTGACCGACTTCCACAACCACTCGGTGAAGGTGAGTCGGGCCCTGGGCTCTGCCCGTGCCCCGGCACCTAGCCACAGGATGGGCCCTGGGAGGGACCCCTGGGGTCCCGCTCTCCCTCCCCACACGTCGCCTCAGCGACTGACCCCCTCACCCCCGCCCAGCCGGGAGCCCCGCAGCTCAGGGCAATGCCGGGCGCGTCAGTCCCCGGCCGCAGCGTGGGGAGCCCAGAGCAGCAGCGGTTACGAGGTCACCACCCAGCCCGTCTGCTGTGGAGTGCGGAGTTGGCCTCTCCCTCGCTGCCCGTTCCCCGGCGCCGGCCCCCCTCGGCCTGCCCGAGTCCCATGCTCCGGGGGCTCCCCAGCCCTTGACGGCCCCCATCGAGCCAACGCCCCCTCCAGGTTCCAGCTCTGCCCCAGCGTGGCTCGTAGCCCTCCTCCCAGCCGGGCGGGTCCCTGCCAGCCCAGCGCTGGGTCGGGGGCAGGCGGGGTGACGAGCCCCTCCCCCCACAGGTGTACAGCGCCGACGGCGAGTTCCTCTTCAAGTTCGGCTCCCACGGGGAGGGGAACGGGCAGTTCAACGCCCCCACCGGCGTGGCCGTGGACTCCAACGGCAACATCATCGTGGCCGACTGGGGCAACAGCCGGATCCAGGTAGGCAGCGAGGGCCGGGACCTACCAGGGGGGCCCTGGGAACCTGCCGGGCTGTTGGTTCCTCCCCTCCCTCCACACATTGGCATTCCCGTCTCCGGCATTAGAGAAATGCCCCATCCCTCCTTGACTCTAAGCGCCCGGCCCCATTGTGTCTGGTGGCAGTGAGTTCCGCAGGCGCGTCACATACAGAGCGGATGGGGATTTCCCTGGTCCATGAGACCATCCCCAGGGCTGCCCAGCTTCTGACTGGCACTGGTGGGTAGAGATCCGAGACGTGGCTCAGACCCCCCGCGGGCCTGGCACTGTGATGGGCGGGGCAGGGGCCCAGGTTGTTCTGCGGGGTGGGGAGACCCTGTTGGGGGGCGGTGCCACGGCTCTGCACTACATAAGGACAGCCATACTGGGACAGAGCAAAGGTCCATCTAGCCCAGTATCCTGTCTTCCGACAGTGACCAATGCCAGGTGCCCCAGAGGGAGTGAACAGAACAGGGAAACATCAAGTGATCCATCCCCTGTCGCCCATTCCCGGCTTCTGGCCAACAAAGGCTAGGGACACCATCCCTGCCCAGCCTGGCTAATAGCCATTGATGGACGTATCCTCCATGAACTTCTCTAGTTCTTTTTTGAACCCTGTTATAGTCTTGGCCTTCACAACATCCTCTGGCAAGGAGTTCCACAGGTTGATTGTGTGTTGTGTGAAAAAATACTTCCTTTTGTATGTGTTACACCTGCTGCCTATTAATTTCATTTGGTGACCCCTAGTTCTTGCGTTATGAGAAGGAGTAAATAACACTTCCTTATTGACTTTCTCCACACCAGCCATGATTTTACAGACCTCTATCATATCCCCGCTTAGTCGTCTCTTTTCCAAGCTGAAAAGTCCCAGTCTTATTAATCTCTCCTAATACGGAAGCCGTTCCATACCCCTAATCATTTCTGTTGCCTTTTTCTGAACCTTTTCCAAGTCCAATATATCTTTTTTGAGATGGGGCAACCACATCTGCACGCAGTATTCAAGATGTGGGTGTACCATGGATTTATATAGAGGTGATATGATATTTTCTGTCTTATTATCTATCCCTTTCTTAATGATTCCCAACAGTCTGTTTGCTTTTTTGACTGCCACTGCACATTGAGTGGATGTTTTCAGAGAACTATCCGCAATGACTCCCAAGATCTCTTTCTGAAGTGGTAACAGGTCATTTACACCCCATCATTTTATATGGATAGTTGGGATTATGTTTTCCAATGTGTATTACTTCGGATTTATCAACATTGATTTCCTCTGCTATTATGTTGCCCAGTCACCCAGTTTTGTGAGATCCTTTTGTAGCTCTTTGCAGTCTGTCTGGGACTTAACTATCTTGAGTAGTTTTGTATCATCTTCAAATTTTGCCACATCACTGTTTACTAGAGCTGTCAAGCGATTAAAAACACTAATTGCGATTAATCACACTGTTAAACAATAATAGAATTCAATTTATTTAAATATTTATGGATGTTTTCTACATTTTCAAATATATTGATTTCAATTACAACACAGAATACAAAGTGCACAGTGCTCACTTTATATTTATTTTGATTACAAATATTTGCACTGTAAAAAAACAAGAAATAGTATTTTTCAGTTCCCCCATTACAAGTACTGTAATGCAATTTCTTTATCCTGAAAGTTGAACTTACAAATGTAGAATTATGTACAAAAATAACTGCACTCAAAAACAAAACAGTGTAAAACTTTAGAACCTACAAGTCCAGTCAGTCCTACTTCTTGTTCAGCCAATTGCTCAGACAAACAAGGTTGTTTACAATTTGCAGGAGATAATGCTGCCTGCTTCTTGTTTACAATGTCACCTGAAAGTGAGAACAGGCGTTCGCATGGCACTGTTAGTAGGTGGCCTAGCAAGATATTTACATGCCAGATGCGCTAAAGATTCTTATGTCTTTTCATGCTTCAACCACCCTTCCAGGGGACATGCGTCTATGCTTATGACGGGTTCTGCTCGATAATGATCCAAAGCTGTGCTGACCGGCGCATGTTCATTTTTCTGTAGTTTCCTCATTGGAGTGTTGCTCTTTTAAGACTTTTGAAAGCATGCTCCACACCTCGTCACAATCCGATTTCAGATGGCACTTCAGATTCTTAAACCTTGGGTCGAGTGCTGTAGCTATCTTTTTAGAAATCTCACTTTGGTACCTTCTTTGCGTTTTGTCAAATCTGCAGTGAAAGTGTTCTTAAAACGAACAGACCGGTCAGCCTCATCTCAGTCCCTTGAAAAATCATGGAGCAGGTCCTCAAGGAAACCATTTTGAAGCACTTAGAGGAGAGGAAAGTGATCAGGAACAGTCAACATGGATTCACCAAGGGCAAGTCATGCCTGACCAACCTGATTGCCTTCTATGAGGAGATAACTGGCTCTGTGGATGAGGGGAAAGCAGTGGATGTGTTATTCCTTGACTTTAGCAAAGCTTTTGATACGGTCTCCCACAGTATTCTTGCCAGCAAGTTAAAGACGTATGGGCTGGATGAATGGACTACAAGGTGGATAGAAAGCTGGCTAGATTGTCGGGCTCAATGGGTAGTGATCAACGGCTCCATGTCTAGTTGGCAGCCGGTTTCAAGCAGAGTGCCCCAAGGGTCGGTCCTGGGGCCGGTTTTGTTCAACATCTTCATTAATGATCTGGATGATGGGATGGATTGCACCCTCAGCAAAGGTCCAGAGGGACCTAGACAAATTGGAGGATTGGGCCAAAAGAAATCTGATGAGGTTCAACAAGGACAAGTGCAGAGTCCTGCACTTAGGACGGAAGAATCCCATGTACTGCTACAGGCTGGGGACCGAGTGGCTAGGCAGCAGTTCTGCAGAAAAGGACCTAGGGGTTACGGTGGATGAGAAGCTGGATATGAGTCGACAGTGTGCCCTTGTTGCCAAGAAGGCTAATGGCATTTTGGGCTGTATAAGTAGGAGCATTGCCAGCAGATGGAGGGACGTGATCGTTCCCCTCTATTCAACATTGGTGAGGCCTCACCTGGAGTACTGTGTCCAGTTTTGGTCCCCCCATTACAAGAAGGATGTGGACAAATTGGAGAGAGTCCAGCAGAGGGCAACAAAAATGATTTGGGGGCTGGAGCACATGAGTTATGAGGAGAGACTGAGGGAACTGGGGTTATTTAGTCTGCAGAAGAGAAGAGTGAGGGGGGATTTGATAGGAGCCTTCAACTACCTGAAGGGGGGTTCCAAAGAGGATGGAGCTCGGCTGTTCTCAGTGGTGGCAGATGACAGAACAAGGAGCAATAGTCTCAAGTTGCAGTGAGGGAGGTCTAGGTTGAATATTAGGAAACACTATTTCACTATGGTGGTGAAGCACTGGAATGGGTTACCTAAGGAGGTGGTGGAATCTCCTTCCTTAGAGGTTTTTAAGGTCAGGCTTGACAAAGCCCTGGCTGGGATGATTTAGTTGGGGATTGGTCCTGCTTTGAGCAGGGGGTTGGACTAGATGACCTCCTGAGGTTTCTTCCAACCCTCATCTTCTAGGATTCTATGTGCTGGGTCATTATCTGAGACTGCTATAACATGAAATATAGAATCATAGAATCTCAGGGTTGGAAGGGACCTCAGGGGGTATCTAGTCCCACCCCCTGCTCAAACCAGGACCAACCCCAACTAAATCATCCCAGCAGAATCCAGGTAAAACAGAGCAGGAGACATACAGTTCTCCCCCAAGGAGTTCAGTCACAGATTTAATTAATGGATTTTTTTTTTTTAATGAGCATCATCAGCATGGAAGCATGTCCTCTGGAATGGTGGCCGAAGTATACAGGGGCATACAAATGTTGAATATATCTAGCACGTAAATACCTTGCAACGCCGGCTACAAAAGTCCCATGCGAACGTCTGTTCTCACTTTCAGGTGACATTGTAAACAAGAAGTGGGCAGCATTATCTCCCACACAAGGGAACACACTTGTTTGTCTTAGCGATTGGCTGAACAAGAAGTTGGCCTAAGTGGACTTGTCGGCTCTAAAGTTTTACGTTGTTTTGTTTTTGAGTGCAGTTATGTAACAACAAAAAAATCTACATTTGTAAATTGCACTTTCATGATAAAGAGCATAAAAACAGCCAGACTGGGTCAGAGCAAAGGTCCATCCAGCCCAGTATCCTGTCTG
>QXTE01000715.1:80972-93523 GCA_003942145.1 Platysternon megacephalum
AAAGGCTGCTGAAAATGTATAAGAACCCTGGGACATGATCATACATCATCTCAGATCTGCTTTGGTTTCAAGAGGGGGGAACCTTAAGCCATAAGGATTGAGATCCCCAGTCTTTGACTGGAGCCACCCTGAATATGGACATTGGACTATAACCTATGGACTATTTCTGAAAGGACTTTTGGCAACTACAAGCTCACCTCTGCTATGTATCTGAACCTCAAGAATTGAATTCAAGTCTGTCTGTATATTGATCTTTGAACCAACACTCTCCCTCTTTTCTCTTTTATTAAATTTTAGCTTAGTTAATAAGAATTGACTATAGCGTGTATTTTGGGTAAGATCTAAGTTATAATTGAACCTGGGTATGTGGCTGATCCTTTGGGATTGGAAGAACTTTTTCTTTTATATGATGAGATAAGATTCTCAGTAATCATCATCATATCTGACAGGTGTGTCTGGACGGAGGCCTGAGGCTGGGTACTTTAAGGGAACTGCGTTGTTTGGATTTCTGAGTAACCAGTGAGGTTCTACAGAAGTTGTTTTGTGCTGACTTGGTAAATTTAAGCATTGGAATAACCACCAGCGTCTGGGGTTTGTCTGCCCCGTTTTGTTTGCAGTTCACCCTGATTGAGTGACCTCAGCTGGCTCCCACGGGCAGCACCGTCACACTCCCAGATCCCTTTCCACAGTACTCCTTCCTAGGCAGTCATTTCTCATTTTGTATGTGTGCAACTGATTGTTCCTTCATAAGTGGAGTACTTTGCATTTGTCCTTATTGAATTTCATCCTATTTACTTCAGACCATTTCTCCAGTTTGTCCAGATCATTTTGAATTTTAATCCTCTCCTCCAAAGCACTTGCAACCCCTCCCAGCTTGGTATCATCCACAAACTTTATAAGTGTACTCTCTGTGCCATTATCTAAATCATTGATGAAGATATTGAACAGAACCAGACCCAGAACTGATCCCTGCGGGACCCCACCCGTTATGCCCTTCCAGCATGACTGTGAACCACTGATAACTACTCTCTGGGAACGATTTTCCAACCAGTTTTGCACCCACCTAATAGTAGCTCCAGCTAGGTTGTATTTCCCTAGTTTGTGTATGAGACGGTCACGCGAGACAGTATCAAAAGCCTTACTAAAGTCAAGACATACCAAATCTACAGCTCCCCCCCCCATCCACAAGGCTTGTTACCCTGTCAAAGAAAGCGATCAGGCTGGTTTGACACGATTTGTTCTTGACAAATCCATGCTGACTATTACTTATCACCTCATTATCTTCTTGGTGTTGCAAATTGATTGCTTAATTATTTGCTCGATTATCTTTCCGGGTACAGAAGTTAAGCTGACTGGTCTGTAATTTCCCAGGTTGTCCTTATTCCAGTCCTCTGGAATCGCTCCCATCTTCCATGACTTCTCAAAGATAATTGCTAATGGCTCAGATATCTCCTCAGTCAGCTCCTTGAGTATTCTAGGATGCATTTCATCAGGCCCTGGTGACTTGAAGACATCCCATTTGTCCAAGTAACTTTTAACTTGTTCTTTCCCTCTTTTAGCCTCTTCTGATCCTACCTCATTTTCACTGGTATTCACTGTGTTACAGAGTGTGGGGGAGTCCGGGCCCGGCACCCCCCACTTCCTGCGATTCACCGGGACTCTCAGCCAGCCAGTGACACAGCAGGTTTATTAGATGACAGGATCAAGGTCCCAAGCTTGTAGGTACAGACAACAGGACCCCTCAGTGGGGTCCATCTTGGGGGGCCCCAGGGGGCCTAGCCCCCAGCCCTGGGGCTCCCTCCATTCTCCCAGCCAGCTCCAAACTGAAACTCTCCATCCCCTCCTCTGGCCTTTGTCTCTTTCCCGGGCCAGGGGGTCACCTGATCTCTTTGTTCTCCAACATGTTCAGCTGGCACCTCTGCAGAGGAGGGGCCCAGGCCGCCAGGAGACAGGGTGTCGGCCATTCTCTGTGCAGACCCCTGCACACCCCTGACCTCTAGGGCTCTGCAACAATCACACCCCCTGATCCCACCACCTAGTTACTGAGGCACCCGCACAGCACTCAGAGAAAACATTATGAACATCCCCACTTCGTCACACACTGGCACTCACTATGTTAGACGTCCAATCGCCACCAACCTTCTTGGTGAAAACTGAAACAAAGACGTCATTTAGCACCTCTGCCATTTCCACATTCTCTGTTACTATTTCCCCCTCATTGAGTAACGGGCCTACCCTGTTCTTGGTCTTCCTCTTGCTTCTAATGTATTTGTAGAATGTTTTCTTGTTACCCTCTATGTCTCTAGCTAGTTTAATGGAATGGGGAGGGACAACGGTACAGGGCCCCGTCCCCAGGGCGGGGGTGGGGGTGGGGGAAGGCAGGGCCCATGCCCAGGGAAGGGGGGGCAGAGTGGGGGAGGGAGGCAGGGACCCAGGGAAGGGGGCAGGGCCCCATGCCCAGGGCGGTGGGGGGGGGGAGGCAGGGCCCCAGGCCTAGGGAAGAGAGAGCAGGATCCCGTGCCCAGGGTGTGTGGGGGGGTGGCAGGGTCCTGTGCCCAGAGCGGGGGTGGGGGAAGGCAGGGGCCCATGCCCAGGGAAGGAGGGGCAGAGTGGGGGAGGGAGGCAGGGACCCAGGGAAGGGGGCAGGGCCCCATGCCCAGGGCGGTGGGGGGGGGGGGGCAGGGCCCCAGGCCTAGGGAAGAGAGAGCAGGATCCCGTGCCCAGGGGGTGTGGGGGGGTGGCAGGGTCCTGTGCCCAGAGCGGGGTACGGAGGCAGGGCCCCAGGCCCAGGGAAGGGGGCTGTGACGTTCTGAGTGTAATATAATATCTCATTGGAAGGTGACAGGGCCAGAAAGAGTTAAGTAACTCACCGACTGACCTGACCCATGGCCCAACTTTAGAGACTGGTTAGGAAGATCTGTAAATGAACAGAGCTTTGAAATGTAAGTCTGCATTGTTAGAGGTAGAAGGGGAGCTGTTTGCTCAGGTCTTGTGATATAAGCAAACAAGTCTTGTCTATTGCTATAGCTTTGATTCAAAGATCAAAAAAGGAATATTAACATTTAGGAAGATACTTGAGTGAAATAGTATTATTGTCTCTATGTCTCTGTGAAGATTGTGGTAACCTGTATCTGAACTGTTAATGGGTAAATTAGCTGCTGGAGATGTATAAAAACCCTGGGACACGATCCCGCTTCATCTCAGATCTGCTTTGGGTTTCAAGAGGGGAAAACCTTAAGCCACAAGGATTGAGATCCCCAGTCACTGACTGGAGCCACCCGGAATATGGACATTGGACTATAACCTATGGACTATTTCTAAAAGGACTTTTGGCAACTACAAGCTCATCTCTGCTATGTATCTAAACCTCAAGAATTGAATTCAAGTCTGTCTGTGTATTGATCTTTTAACCAACACTCTCTCTCTTTTCTTTTTTAATACATTTTAGTTTAGTTAATAAGAATTGGCTATCAGCGTGTATTCTGGGTAAGATCTAAGTTATAATTGGACCTGAGTATGTGGCTGATCCTTTGGGAATGGAAGAACCTTTTCTTTTATATGATGAGATAAGATTCTCAGTAATCAGCATCATATCTGACAGGTGTGTCTGGACGGAGGCCTGAGGCTGGGCACTTTAAGGGGACCGCGTGGTTTGGACGTCTGAGTAACCAGTGAGGTAACACAGAGGCTGTTTGGGGCTGGCTGGTAAATCTAAGTATTGGAATATCCACCAGCTTTTGGGGTTTGTCTGCTCCCTGTTGGGCAGCATCATTATAGGGGGGGCAGGGTCCCAGGCCCAGGGAAGGGCGGGGCAGGGCCCCAGGCCCAGGGAAGGGGGGGCAGGGCCCAGGCTGTCCCGTCTGAGCACCGCAGAGGCGCTGACCCCCGGATGCTGAGCTCATTGATCTGCACTTTAGCCCCGGCCCCAGTCGTGGCCCTGAACTGAGCAAACAGAGCCGGGGCCAGGGTCCCCCCCCACGGGGCGTCCCTGGGGAGCTGCTGGGAAACAGGCAGGACAGTGCCAGGAATGTGCCCCCCGCCCCGTCCTGTCCCTCTGCCCCATGGAGCCCCCCCCCGCTCCAGTCCCTCTGCCCCATGGAGCCCCCACCCCGCTCCAGTCCCTCTGCCCCATGGAGCCTCCCCACCCCGTCCCTCTGCCCCCACACCCCAGTCCCTCTGCCCCATGCAGCCCCACACCCCAGTCCCCCTGCCCCATGCAGCCCCCCCGTCCCATCCCTCTGCCCCCCTGCCCTGCCCCTCTGCCCCATGCAGGCCCCCTGCCCCATGGAGCCTGCCCCGCCCCACCCCTCTGCCCCATGCAGGCCCCCTGCCCCGCCCCCAGGTGTCCCCAGGCCCCTGGCCAGCACTCAGGAGATTTACCCAGCAGGGACCCAGGGGCAGCCCTGGGTCGGGGGACAGCGGCTCAGGTGCGAGGAGCCCTTGAGACCCCCCCCGTGGCACTGTGCTCAGCCCTGCCCCCCATCCCAGCACGTCCCAGGGGGCCGAGTCCTGGGGCAGACAGTGCCCGACCCCCGCCCTGCTCGGCTCCAGGGGGGCAGAGTCTCCCCATCCCACCTGGCGGCCGCTGGTGGGTTCTGGGGGTCTCCCGGGGCTCTGGGCTGTGGTTCTGGGGCCTGGCACGGCAGGGAGCCTGGCGTATGCGGGGTTAATGGGAGCTGCTCCGGGCTGGGGGGGGCTGGGGGCTGTGCCATGGGCTCTGGGCCCTGCCTCCCACGCTATATAGGGGAGAGCGACAGCCCAGAGCCCTGACCCGACCCAGCATGCGCGGAGCCGTGGCTGCCCTGTCCCTGGCCTGGGCGCTGGCCCTGGGGCTCGTCCACTCCCAGTGAGTGGCACTGCCGGGGCGAGGGGCTCAGCGTGGGGCGTTGGGCACGGGCACGGCTCCTGGCACCAGGCAGTGAGGGGCACTGCCAGAGGGAGCGTGCGAGGGGGGATGGGGCGAGGGGGGCCCATGTCCGAGGGGCAGGGTATGGCCGCACGGGCAGGTGGGGATGGCACTGGCAGAAGCGTTTGTGTGAGGAAGGGCAGGCGTGGGCGCTGGTGCGTGAGGGACGGGCGCTAGTGCAAGAGGGACGGGCGCTGGTGCGACAGGGACAGACGTTGGTGTACGGCAGGAAGGTGTGGGCACTGGTGCGAGAGGGACAGACGTTGGTGCGAGAGGGACAGGCGCTGGTGCACGGCAGGAAGGTGTGGGCATTGGTGCGAGAGGGACGGGCGCTGGTGCGAGAGGGAAAGGCGCTGGTGCACGGCCGGAAGGTGTGGGCGTTGGTGCGAGAGGGATGGGCGTTGGTGCGAGAGGGACGGGCGCTGGTGTGAGAGGGACAAGCGCTGGTGCACGGCAGGAAGGTGTGGGCGCTGGTGCGAGAGGGACGGGCGCTGGTGCGAGAGAGACGGGTGTTAGTGCGAGAGGGATGGGCGTTGGTGCGAGAGGGACGGACGCTGGTGCGAGAGGGACAGGTGCTGGTGCACGGCAGGAAGGTGTGGGCGCTGGTGCGAGAGGGACGGGTGCTGGTGCATGGCAGGAAGGTGTGGGCGCTGGTGCAAGAGGGACGGGTGCTGGTGCGAGAGGGACGGGCGCTGGTGCATGGCAGGAAGGTGTGGGCATTCGTGCAAGAGGGACGGGCGCTGGTACAAGAGGGACAGGCGCTGGTGCACGGCAGGAAGGTGTGGGCGTTGGTGCGAGAGGGATGGGCGCTGGTGCGAGAGGGACGGGCGTTGGTGCACGGCAGGAAGGTGTGGGCGTTGGTGCAAGAGGGACGGGCGTTGGTGCACGGCAGGAAGGTGTGGGCGTTGGTGCGAGAGGGACAGGCGCTGGTGCACGGCAGGAAGGTGTGGGTGTTGGTGCGAGAGGGACAGACATTGGTGCGAGAGGGACAGACGGTGTGAGAGGATGGGCGCTGGTGCAAGAGGGACAGGCGCTGGTGCACAGCAGGAAGGTGTGGGCGCTGGTGCGAGAGGGACAGACGTTGGTGCGAGAGGGACAGGCGCTGGTGCACGGCAGGAAGGTGTGGGCGTTGGTGCGAGAGGGATAGACATTGGTGCGAGAGGGACGGGCGTTGGTGCGTGAGTGACGGGCACTAGTGCAAGAGGGACGGGCACTGGTGCGACAGGGACAGACGTTGGTGCACAGCAGGAAGGTGTGGGCGCTGGTGCAAGAGGGACAGACGTTGGTGCGAGAGGGACAGACGGTGTGAGAGGACAGATGTTGGTGCGAGAGGGACAGGCGCTGGTGCACGGCAGGAAGGTGTGGGCATTGGTGCAAGAGGGACGGGCGCTGGTGCGAGAAGGACAGGCGCTGGTGCACGTCAGGAAGGTGTGGGCGCTGGTGCGAGAGGGACGGGCGCTGGTGCACGGCAGGAAGGTGTGGGCACTGGTGCAAGAGGGACGGGCACTGGTGCACGGCAGGAAGGTGTGGGTGCTGGTGTGAGAGGGACAGATGTTGGTGCGAGAGGGACAGACGGTGTGAGAGGACAGACGTTGGTGCGAGAGGGACAGGCGCTGGTGCACGGCAGGAAGGTGTGGGCGTTGGTGCGAGAGGGACAGATGTTGGTGCGAGAGGTACAGACGGTGTGAGAGGACAGACGTTGGTGCAAGAGGGACAGGCGCTGGTGCACGGCAGGAAGGTGTGGGCGTTGGTGCAAGAGGGACGGGCGCTGGTGCACGGCAGGAAGGTGTGGGCGCTGGTGCGAGAGGGACAGACGTTGGTGCGAGAGGGACAGGTGCTGGTGCACGGCAGGAAGGTGTGGGCGTTGGTGCAAGAGGGACGGGCGCTGGTGCGAGAGGGACAGGCGCTGGTGCACTGCAGGAAGGTGTGGGCGCTGGTGCGAGAGGGACGGGCGCTGGTGCACGGCAGGAAGGTGTGGGCGCTGGTGCGAGAGGGACAGACGTTGGTGCGAGAGGGACAGGTGCTGGTGCACGGCAGGAAGGTGTGGGCGTTGGTGCAAGAGGGACGGGCGCTGGTGCGAGAGGGACAGGCGCTGGTGCACTGCAGGAAGGTGTGGGCGCTGGTGCGAGAGGGACGGGCGCTGGTGCACGGCAGGAAGGTGTGGGCGCTGGTGCGAGAGGGACAGACGTTGGTGCGAGAGGGACAGGTGCTGGTGCACGGCAGGAAGGTGTGGGCGTTGGTGCAAGAGGGACGGGCGCTGGTGCGAGAGGGACAGGCGCTGGTGCACTGCAGGAAGGTGTGGGCGCTGGTGCGAGAGGGACGGGCGCTGGTGCACGGCAGGAAGGTGTGGGCGCTGGTGCGAGAGGGACAGACGTTGGTGCGAGAGGGACAGGCGCTGGTGCATGGCAGGACGGTGTGGGCGCTGGTGCGAGAGGGACGGGCGCTGGTGCACGGCAGGAGGGCGCAGGTGTTCGTGCGAGCAGCTGCCCAGACCCCTGGCGTGGCTCCCGCAGGCAGGGAGAGGTGGGTGTGTTTCACCCCACACCAGCCCCCGCGCCGAGCTCACCTGCCCAGACCCCGGGGCCCAGCACCCAGGTGCCCCGTCCCCCAGGAGCTCACAGCAGGGCCCCGGCCCCAAGGCTAATGCTACCCCTCGTTGTATGGGGTCCCTGCCCCCCCCACTGCCCCAGGAAGGAGAGGAGCCAGCTGGGGAGGAGACCTCAGTGAACCGGGACCCAAACTGCCTTCTCTCCACAACAGCCCTGGCAAACCGGGGGGGGCCGGAGCGTGGTTCCACGATGGGGCTGAGGCCCAGCTCAACGACACAGGTGAGACGCAGCCGGGGGGCAGCCTGCGGCCTGGGGGGTCGGGATGCAGCAGGGGGTGTGTGTCAGGGATCCACCAGCCAGCCCAGCACCCCCAGCCTGGTTCCCCCGGCCCAGCTCTCTCCCCCGGCCTGGTTCCCCCGGCCCATCACCCCCGTCCGGCCCAGCTCTCTCCCCCGGCACCCTCGGCCCGGCGCCGGGACAGCCCCTGGCAGGCCCCTGCAGGGCGTCGGCCCCCTCCGGGTCACACTCGCTGGGGTCAGCCCCTCGGCCCCCCCCCAGGGACCGACCCTCGGAGCCCCCGGCCCCCGCGTCACGCCGGGAGCCTCCTCAGCGAGTGCCCCTGGGTGGGACCACGGCGGGAGACTTGTACCCAAAGCGAGCCAGGATCCCCCCGGCCCGACTCTGCAGTGACTCCGCCCGCGGGCACCGCAGGGGCGGGGGCCTGGGGGCCTGGAGCCAGCGCAGAGAGTCCTGGGTTAGCGCCGGGTCGGATCAGAGCCCAGAGCCCCCCGGCCCCCCCGTAATCCCCCCGCCGGACCGTCTCCTTTTGCCACCCATCCGTAACACACACACCCCCGGCCCCCCCCCCGGCCCCCCCTTCCCCCCCACCCCCCCCCCCCCACCCCCCCCCCCACCCCCCCCCCCCCACCCCCCTCCCCCCCCCCCCGGGGCCTCCCCTTTTGCCCCCCCCGCCTCCCACACCCCCCCCCCGCCCCCCCGCCCCCGCCCCTGCCCCCCCCCCCCACCTCGCGCCCCCCCCCCCGCCCCCCCGCCCCCGCCCCTGCCCCCCCCCCCCACCTCGCGCCCCCCCCCCCGCCCCCCCCTAATCCCCCCCCCCCCGCGCGCCCCCCCCTGCCCCCCCCCCCCCCCCCCCAGGAGCGTCTCCTTGTGACACCCATCCTTAACACCCCCCCCCACGCCCTGGCAACCCCCCCCCCGCTCCCCTCCTTTTTCCCCCCCCCCCTCACACACACCCCCCCCGCCCCCCCCCCCCTCCCCCCCACACCCCCCCCCCCCCCCCTCTCTCTCCCCCCCCCCGAAGCCGCCCCTTGTGCCCCCCCCCCTTAACCCCCCCCCCCCGCCCCCTCCCCCTTCCCCCCCCCCCCCCCCCCGGCCCCCCCTTCCCCCCCACCCCCCCCCCCCCACCCCCCTCCCCCCCCCCCCCCCGGCCCCCCCCCCCCCCCCGCCGCCCCCGCCCCCCCCCCGCCCCCCCCTAACCCCCCCCCCCGCGCCCCTTACTACTCCCCCCCCCCCCTCTTATCCTCCCCCCCCCCCCTATAACCCACACCCCCCCCCCCCACCCCCCCACCCCCCCCCCCCCACCCCCCTCCCCCCCCCCCCGGGGCCTCCCCTTTTGCCCCCCCCGCCTCCCACACCCCCCCCCCGCCCCCCCCGCGACCCCCCCGCCCCCCCCCCCCACCCCCCCACCCCCCCCCCCACCCCCCCCCACCCCCCCCCCCCCACCCCCCCCCACCCCCCCCCCCCCCCCCCCAGGAGCGTCTCCTTGTGCCCCCCATCCTTAACACCCCCCCGGCCCCTCCCTCACCCCCCCCCCCCCCCGCCCTCCCCTTTTCCCCCCCCCCTCACACAACCCCCCCCCCCCCCCCCTCACCCCCCCCCCCCGCCCTCTCCTCTTGCCCCCCCTCCTTCACACACCCCCCCCCCGCCCCCCTTTAATCCCCCCCAGGAGCCTCCCCCTGTGCCACCCACCGTTACCCCCCCCCCGGCCCCTCTGTAATCCCCCCCAGGAGCGTCTCCTTGTGCCACCCATCCTTAACACCCCCCCGGCCCCTCTGTAATCCCCCCGCCGGAGCGTCTCCTTTTGCCACCCATCCTTAACACACACACCCCCGGCCCCTCCCTCGGCTCCTCCGTGCTCTGTTCTAGTTCCCGGGCAAACCTGGTCACCTGGCCCTTGTCCTCCAGCTGGTCCGACCGCTGGCTTCCCGCGGGGTGGTGGGGGGGTTGGTTGTCAGTTGCTAAGTACCTAATGGCTGGGCCAGTGTCTGGGCTCAGGCGCCCATCACACCTGGATCTCTGGGTCTCTGCAAAGAGCAAGCCACCTTCCCCCCCCAGCCCCCAGGCAACCGTGCAGCACACAGGGAAACTGAGGCACATACTGTCGTACAAAACACTCTGAGAATTCCCACATTCTCATGGTTGGTTCCTGGGGATGTGGCAGCAGGGGGGCGGAGGCAGGTCGGGTCAGTGAATGTGGTGGGGCAAGGCTGGGTTGGTGGCAGGGAAGTCGGGTAGCTCCTGGGGGGTAGGATGGGGGGCTGCCCCCCAGCCCCCTGTGCTGGACTGCACTGTCCTCTCCTCCCCAGAGGTGGCGAGCCGGTGTGCGGACGAGGGGGGCTTTGATGCCGTCACACTGGATGAGCACGGCGTGATGCTCTTCTTCAGAGGTACGGGGGTCTCCGGCTGCTGGGGCGGGGGGAGGGGCGTCCCTCCCATGCTGTCCTGGGCGCCCGGACTGGGGGCTCCGGCCCCGCTCGGAGTGATGCCAGGCAGGGCTCTGGGGCAGCGTCTCCCCTCAGGGCACCTGTCCCAGGGCAAGGACCCTGCTCCACTTCGGCACCTCCTGGGTCTGACCTCGGAGCGTTCAGCCCCCTGGTCACCCCGTGAGCTCCCCGCAGCGAGTCTCCCTGGGCGGGACCCCTGGGGGAGCCTCACCCCCAAAGGGCCCTGCCCCCCACGCCGCAGCCAGCCGTGACTCCCCGCCCGCGTGTGACACAGATGGGTTATTATCGTGGGGAACCCAGCGTAGAACAGAGCTTGGTAGCACCATGTCACGGAGTGTGGGGGAGTCCGGGCCCTGCACCCCTGGCTTCCTGTGATTCACCATAACTCTCAGCCAGCCAGTAAAACAGAAGGTTTATTGAGACGACAGGAACACAGTCCAAAACAGGTCTTGCCAGTACAGACAACAGGATCCCCTTTAGTTAGGTCCATCTGGGGGGCCCAGGGAGGCCCCGGCCTCGCTGGGAAGCCTAAGCCCCGTCAGGCTCCCTTCTTCATTCCTAGCCAGCTTCCAAAACTGAAACTCCCTCCAGGCGTCTCCTTTCTCCCTTCCCCCACAGCTCCTCCCCCAGCCTTTTTCCTTTGTCCAGGTTCCCAGTCAAAGGTGTTACCTGGTCTGCAACTCCCCTCCTGGGTTCTCATGTTACCTGCTCAGGTATCTCCCTTCCCCCATGCAGGCAGTCCCAGCCGAGCCCCCCTGCAACCTCCCCCCTCAGTATTCACATAACACAACAAAACATTCCCACTTCGTCACACACCGAGATCAGGGACCTTTGGCAAAGTCCATCGTGGGGGGCAGAGCCCTGGGCCCTCCCCCCGAGTCCCCAAGCAGGAGACTGACTCGCTTCCAGCTGCCCGGCCTCCATCACGCCCGTTGCCTCCTCCCTCCTTTGTCCCTTTCCGGGTCCAGCCGGTCCCCTGGGCTGCACCAACCCCCCCGGCTGCTCCTTGCAGAGGAGGGGGCCCTGCCAGCAGCTGCCAGGCTACGAGTGTCGGCCGCTCTCTGCAGCCCGTCAGCAGTCACACCTGCTCTCTGGGGGTCTCTGCAACAATCACACCCCCTTGAGTAACACGTGGGGAAACTGAGGCACACAAAGTGTTCAGACAAAACATTAAGAACATTCCCACTTCGTCACCCTCCCCACCGCGCTCCGGGGCACTGCCCTGCTCAGGCTCCCTCGGCCTCGCCCGGCAGGTGCCCACGTCTGGAAGGGCTTCCACGGCTCAGCCCAGCTCATCAACGCCAGCTGGCCTGAGATCCAGGGCCCCGTGGACGCTGCGCTGCGCATCCACCACAAGGAGTCCCCCGGCCTGCACGACAGCGTCTACCTCTTCCAGGTGCCGGGGGGGACAGGCGGGGCCTCAGTGCGGGGCCGGGCTGCAGGGGGCGGGGACTCAGTGCGGGGCCGGGCTGCAGGGGGCGGGGACTCAGTGGGGGGCCGGGCTGCAGGGGCCCGGGTGGGGGCTCAGTGGGGGGCTGGGCAGTGGGGGGGGCTCAGTGGGGGGCCGGGCTGCAGGGGCCGGGGTGGGGGCTCACTGGGGGACTGGGCAGTGGGGGGGCTCAGGGGGGGGCTGGGCTGCAGGGGGGGGGGGCTCAGTGCGGGGCCGGGCTGCAGGGGCCCGGGTGGGGGCTCAGTGGGGGGCTGGGCAGTGGGGGGGGCTCAGTGGGGGGCCGGGCTGCAGGGGGCGGGGACTCAGTGGGGGGCCGGGCTGCAGGGGCCGGGGTGGGGGCTCACTGTGGGACTGGGCAGTGGGGGGGCTCAGTGGGGGGCCGGGCTGCAGGGGGTGGGGAGGGGGCTCACTGTGGGACTGGGCAGTGGGGGGGGCTCAGTGTGGGGCTGGGCTGCAGGGGGTGGGGCGGGGGCTCAGTGCGGGGCCGGGCTGCAGGGGCCGGGGTGGGGGCTCAGTGGGGGGCCGGGCAGTGGGGGGGGCTCAGTGGGGCGCTGAGGTCCGGGCGGGGCGGGGGCAGAGAATCAGTGGGGAAAGGCCGGTGCCCGGGGTCCTGTGGGCTCAGGGGCCAGGCCAGGCCCGTCCCCGTACAGCCCCACGGTCCCAGCTGAGCTGCGTGTGCCCACAGGGCGAGCGGGTCTGGGCGTATGCGGGGGGCCGGCTGCGGCCCGGCTACCCCCGGCTCATCGGGGAGGAGTTCAAGGGGGTGCCTGGGGATCTGGACAGCGCCATGGAGTGTCACCCCGAGGACTGCACGGCCGAGAGCCTTCTCTTCTTCAAGGGTACGGGGCCGGGCTGGGGGGCCGGGGTGGGCACTGAGCTGGGCTGTGGGGGGGTCGGGGGGC
>QXTE01000715.1:97615-112006 GCA_003942145.1 Platysternon megacephalum
GGGGCTGGGGTGTCTCTGGTCCCCCCCCCAGGGCAGGGCGGGGGCTGGGGTCTCTGTCCCCCCCCCCAGGGCAGGGCGGGGGTTGGGGGTCTCGGTCCCCCCCGGGCATGGCGGGGTCTGTCCCCCCAGGGCAGGGCGGGGTCTGGGGGTCTGATCCCCCCCAGGGCGGGGCGGGGGCTGGGGTGTCTGTCCCCCCCCCAGGGCAGGGCGGGGGCTGGGGTCTCTGTCCCCCCCCCAGAGCAGGGCGGGGGCTGGGGTCTCTGTTCCCCCCCCCCCCAGGGCAGGGTGGGGGCTGGGGGTGGGTGTTCAGGTAGCACCTCAGCATGGGGCCTCTGGCGTATCTGCCCCCCCCACCCCACCGGTCTGCGTGTGCCTTGCAGGGTTCCCAGGTCTACATCTACCGGGTGGGCCCGGGCTACACGCTGGTGCAGGGCTACCCCCGGGGCTTGCAGGAGGAGCTGGGCATCGCGGGCGCTGACGCCACCTTCAGCTGCCCCCACTCCGCTGAGCTCTTCGTCATCCAAGGTGCGAGCTGGGCACGGCCTGGCGAGAAGGGCAGCGCGGTCTAGTGGTCAGAGCGGGGGGGAGCCAGGACTCCTGGGTTCTCCCCTGGCTCGGGAAGGGGCGCGCGGCTCCGGGCCGGGGGCTCCGTTCACATCGCGGGGGAGCGTGTAACGATGCTGGTTCTGACGGGACACAACTCAGAGCATCAATTCAGGAGAAATTGCTCAGAGCAGGGCAGTCACAGCCCCTGGCACCTAACCAGCCAGACAGAGAGGACTTCGGTCTCACCCCACTGGCTAACCAGTCACACAAGCAATTCCCTCAGACACTCCAGTTTCCCAGTATCACCACCAGCACCGCTCGTTATGGGGACGAATGGTTATGAAAAGCAACACCCCAGTAAAAGAAAAAAGGTTCCCCCGATCCCAAAGGACCAAGCCCCAGACCCAGGTCAAATGATAACTTAGAACTTACCCAAAACACACGTTATAGCCAATTCTTATTAACTAAACTAAAATTTATTAAAAGAGAAAAGAGGGAGAGTGTTGGTTCAAAGATAAATATACAGACAGACTTGAATTCAATTCTTGAGGTTCAGATACATAGCAGAGGTGAACTTGTGGTTGTCAAAAGTCCTTTTAGAAATAGTCCATAGGTTATAGTCCAATGTCCATATTCAGGGTGACTCCAGTCAGTGACTGGGGATCTCAATCCTTGTGGCTTAAGGTTTCCCCCTGTTGAAACCCAAAGCAGATCTGAGATGAAGCAGGATCGTGTCCCAGGGTTTTTATACATTTCCAGCAGCCTTTTGGCCTGAGAAAACAATAGGCTTAATTCTCCTTCTCCTAAACATTATAGGATAATTTATCATAGAATCATAGAATATCAGGGTTGGAAGGGACCTCAGGGGGTCACTAGTCCAACCCCCTGCTCAAAGCAGGACCAATCCCCAACTAAATCATCCCAGCCAGGGCTTTGTCAAGCCTGACCTTAAAAACCTCTAAGGAAGGAGATTCCACCACCTCCCTAGGTAACCCATTCCAGTGCTTCACCACCCTCCTAGTGAAAACGTTTTTCCTAATATCCAATCTAAACCTCCCCCACTGCAACTTGAGACCATTACTCCTTGTTCTGTCATCTGGTACCACTGAGAACAGTCTAGATCCATCCTCTTTGGAACCCCCTGTAACGATGCTGGTTCTGGCGGGACCCAACTGAGAGTGCCAATTCAGGACAAATTGCTTAAAACAGGGCAGTTACAGCCCAAGGCTGGGGTTTTTTCCACCTCTAAGGCAAACCCAACCAGCCAGACAGAGAGGACTTTGGTCTCACCCCACTGGCTAACCACAAGTCACACAAGCAATTCCCTCAGACACTCCAGTTTCCCAGTATCACCACCAGTGCCACTCGTTATGGGGACAAATGGTTATGAAAACCAATACCCCAGTAAAAGAAAAAAAACGGTTCTCTCGATCCCAAAGAATCAAGCCCCAGACCCAGGTCAATATACAAACCAGATCTTACCCACAAATCACGCTGTTGCCAATCCTTTAGAATCTAAAATCTAAGGGTTTATTCATAAAAGGAAGAAGATCTAGATGAGAGCTAGAATTGGTTAAATGGAATCAATTACATACAGTGATGGCAAAGTCTTGGTTCAGGCTTGTAGCAGTGATAAAATAAACTGCAGGTTTAAATGAAGTCTCTGGAGTACATCCCCCGCTGGGATGGGTCATCAGTCCTTTGTGTAGAGCTTCTGTTTGTAACAATATCCCTCCAGAGGTAAGAAGCAGGATTGAAGACCAGATGGAGATGAGGCATCAGCCTTTTATAGTCTTTCCCAGGTGTAAGAACACCGCTTTGTTCTTACTGTGGAAAATTACAGCAAAATGGAGTCTGGAGTCACATGGGCAAGTCCCTGCATACTTTGCTGAGTTACAAGGCGTATCTGCCTTCTCTCAATGGGTCAGTTGTAGCTGATAGTCCTTAATGGGCCATCAAGCAGGCTAGGCAGAGCTGACACCAACTTGTCTGGGATGTCTCCCAGAAGCACAGGATAAGTTTGAAATACAGACAGAGCCAATATTCATAACTTCAACTACAAAACTGATACACACATATAGACAGCATAATCATAACCAGCCAACCATAACCTTGTCTTAGACACCTCATTTGACCCCCTTTATACAAGATTTGGAGCCACTACGGGACTTTGGTTGCAACCATGTTCTATATGGTCCCAGTTCATATCAATAACGTGACACCCCCAACGCAAAATTGATGCAGGAAGGGATGACACAAACATCACTGACTGCATCCCAAGAGCCCCCCATCCTTGGGTCTGTCTTACTACAGACAGTATTGGGTTAGAAGCCGTACCAGTGTATAACAGAAATGGTTTATCAAAGTCATGTTCAATAACATGATTGAATCTCTTTAAAAACTCAAGGTAAAACTTAGTTAGAACAATAGTGGATTGGATCTGCTCTTGCAGCATGGTTCCTGTATGTCTCATGTGATCTTGCCAAGAGCTAAAGAAAACAGCTACTTTATCCATACAAGCTCTGGCAAATGTCTGGAACCTGATCAACATTAAATCAATGTAGATATTAATGACAAAGCCCTGGCTGGGATGATTTAGTTGGGATTAGGTCCTGCTTTGAGCAGGGGGTTGGACTAGATACCTCCTAAGGTCCCTTCCAACCCTGATATTCTATGATTCTATGTTTATAGTACAGGAATCTTGGCATTTAGCCGTGAAAGCAGTATGGTATTATGCCTCAGTTTCCCTTTTCATACAGCACCTCAGGTTTGGAATGTCTTTTCCCCTGTGAAACATTTCAATACTGTTTACAGGCATTAACTGTGAAACATTAGGATAACCAGGCCTTTTAACATAAAGTGTGTTCTCATGTATTCCTTTTAACATGTTCAAGGGGTTTTCCAAAAGATTAGGCACATTGTACATTTTTACAGTTTTTGGTAATAGCAACACCTTAGTTACAAAAATTACCATTAGCAATAACAACAAATGCATTGCAAGTGTCCAGTTACAATCATGTTTGTCAAGCCACACCTTTGGCTCTATACCATTGGCATGTGGGCATTTTAGGGTTAACCTGTGGGCTTCCCGTTGCAAAATTAAGTTCTCTCTTTCCTCCTTGTCTTGAAGGATTAAACCCTGATTTCTCTTGCTCAACAGAATTCACTGGCTGATGGGGTGGGCTCTCTGTGCTAACAGCTATTAGCAAGTCTTTCTTCCCCCAGTCAGCCAGGTAATTTGCATCAACACAGACACTAGCTTTTAGATTTTCAGCTGCTATCAATTCCAAGGCTGGACACTTATTCTTCCCCTCAGCAGGCTGGGGTTCTTTCCCCCCACAACTTTTTTCTAGAAGGTTGAAAACTGAAACTTCCTGCTCACAGGAATTCCTTTGCTGGCTAGGTGTGTTCACCAACTGCAGACCCTGATGCACAGACTGCTCACTTACAGAATTAGCATGGAGACAGTCCTGTCCCAACACCATTGTTTTTCCAACAAGCCAGCCACACACAGGCACTTGGATATAGGGCTGTCTAAATTCCTCAACAACTTTTACTCCATCTGAGACCTTTTCAAAGCTATGCACACTGGATCTTTCACAAGGAAAGTCAGTGGATCCATTCACCAAAGAACATTTCTGGCTGTTAGGAACTGAAACTTCCTTGATTAAAGCACTTTCACACCCTTCAGTTGCAGTAAACTGCCTGCATAGATTACCATGAGGGTTCCTTTCCCCAGGAGCTTTTCTAAGCAGCAATTCCCCCCTCACAGAAATTCTCCCCTTACCCGCTTCACCCAGGGCTTGCTCTAAAGGAACACTTTCCTGAGCAACAACAGACTCTTTCTGGGTCTTACTTACATCCAGGATCACCTTTGGCCCATCAGGCGGATTTCTACACAATCCCCTTTCAGGCAAACTCATAGACTCACTAGATAAAAGGTTAGAAGCATTCTCCTTCCCTTTGCCACACACAAGCTCAGGAATCTTTTCCTTCTTGCTACAAGTTGTCAAACTGTCAGTAGGTAACACAATCAAATCACCTTTCTGCTCTCCTTGTGCCCTGGCTAGGGTATCACCCTGATCAGACAGAGTTGCTACATCCTTTTCCAACCACACATTAGCAACAGGCAAAAGACAAGCACCAGAACTGTCTGGTCTCTGGGATTTTGCTAAGACACTAACTGGATGCAACCTAGTTACAGTGCCATTTTCCCCAGCAGACACAAACTTAGGACCATTCCCTTCCTGGGCTTTAGTTGAATCCAGAACCAACTCTGAGACAACTCCACTATTCTCAACCATCACAGGCTGAAAGGCACCTTCTGTCTGCTCCACAGACACAGAAGAGCCGGAGACACATTCTCCTTCACCAGTCACACAGCTTGGGAGCTCACTTCCTTTGTCCCAGCACACAGGGCTGTTCACAGACAACTGCTTGGAGACTGAGGTAGCTTCCTCCATAGGCAAGTCAATACCCCTGACAGACACAGGCACATTTCCTTCACTGTCACAATTCTCCACACAGGTAACAGGTAAGGGATAGGGACACTCATCTTCCACTGTCCTTGCCTTCCCAAACTGCTGACTAGATAAAACCACCAGCTCACAAGGCTGCTTAGGCTCAACCAAACTTTCCTTACCAGGCACCTTGCCACTCCCAACAGATAAACTGCTGCTCTTCTCACTACACTGAGCTACTTCCAGCAAATCACAGTTTCCCTTTTCAGGTTCACTTTTACAAGCTGTACTAGCCAACAATCCATCACCCATCAAAAATCTACCCTCTCCTTCCTCAGTTAGGGCTTTAACCTGACCATCCACTTTAATTTGCTTCTGAGAAACATTTTCCTGACCCATGAGATCTTTCTGTGCTTGATCGAATTTCAGATTCACTTCTGAGACATCAGATAGACATTCAGAAACTCCATTCACAGACACACAGCTATTACCCACCCGGTTAGAATCCCCCTCTCCATGGCCATAGCAAAATGGGTTAAACACAGAAAACTGCCCAGAGTAATACCACATATCAGCATAGTTATAAACTGGACTTTCCAGAGGATACAATTTCTGCTGTTCTTCCCTTGCTTTTTTGACTTGGAGCTGGAGTCTAGCCGTCTCCTGTTCCAGCTTGCGAGTCTCCTGTTCCAGCTTGCGAGTCTCCTGTTCCAGCTTGCGAGTCTCCTGTTGCCTCTGTTGAGCTTTTTCTTCCAATTCAGCGATCTTTTGCTTCTCCAGCAATCGAAGATCTGCTAGATTCCGTTCATGCTCAAGTTGCAGTTTATTTGCTGCCTTTTGCACTCTAAGTTTTTCTGCATCTTTTGTAGCCTCAGGTAAGGGCTGCGCTCTTGCCCCCTGATCCCTGGCCATTAACAGATTTCTCAGTTCTTGATTTGTAGCTTTCTTTCTAAAGCTTATCCTCTTTTCTGTACACAAATCTTCCAGGGCTTTTTTGCCAAGGCCCTCATATGCTCTTTGCTCAGCCATTGCAACAGCTCTTTAACCAATCAAACTCTCAATACCAAAATTTAAATTTGGATAGCGTGGGGTTCTGACCCAAATCTTAATTGACCCGGTTCTGTGGATCCTAGCACGACTACGCCACTGTAACGATGCTGGTTCTGGCGGGACCCAACTGAGAGTGTCAATTCAGGACAAATTGCTTAAAACAGGGCAGTTACAGCCCAAGGCTGGGGTTTTTCCACCTCTAAGGCAAACCAAACCAGCCAGACAAAGAGGACTTTGGTCTCACCCCACTGGCTAACCACAAGTCACACAAGCAATTCCCTTAGACACTCCAGATTCCCAGTATCACCACCAGTGCCACTCGTTATGGGGACAAATGGTTATGAAAACCAATACCCCAGTAAAAGAAAAAAGGTTCTCTCGATCCCAAAGAATCAAGCCCCAGACCCAGGTCAATATACAAATCAGATCTTACCCACAAATCACGCTGTTGCCAATCCTTTAGAATCTAAAATCTAAAGGTTTATTCATAAAAGGAAAAAAGATAGAGATGAGAGCTAGAATTGGTTAAATGGAATCAATTCCATACAGTGATGGCAAAGTTCTTGGTTCAGGCTTGTAGCAGTGATAGAATAAACTGCAGGTTCAAATCAAGTCTCTGGAACATCCCCAGCTGGGATGGGTCCTTCAGTCCTTTGTGTAGAGCTTCTGTTTGTAGCAACATCCCTCCAGAGGTAAGAAGCAGGATTGAAGACCAGATGGAGATGAGGCATCAGCCTTTTATAGTCTTTCCCAGGTGTAAGAACACCTCTTTGTTCTTACTGTGGAAAATTACAGCAAACTGGAGTCTGCAGTCACATGGGCAAGTCCCTGCACACTTTGCTGAGTTACAAGGCGTATCTGCCTTCTCTCAATGGGTCAGTTGTAGCTGATGGTCCTTAATGGGCCATCAAGCAGGCTAGGCAGAGCTAACACCAACTTCTCTGGGATGCTTCCTAGAAGCACAGGATAAGTTTGAAATACAGACAGCATAGAGCCAATATTCATAACTTCAACTACAAAACTGATACACACATATAGACAGCATAATCATAACCAGCAACCCATAACCTTCTCTTAGACACCTCATTTGACCCCCTTTATACAAGATTTGGTGCCACTACGGGACTTTGGTTGCAACCATGTTCTACATGGTCCCAGTTCAAATCAATAACGTGACACCCCCCTTTCAGGTAGTTGAAAGCAGCTATCAAATCCACCCTCATTCTTCTCTTCTGCAGACTAAACAATCCCAGTTCCCTCAGCCTCTCCTCATAAGTCATGTGCTCCAGCCCCCTAATCATTTTTGTTGCCCTCCATTAAACAGTTCAGATACAGGTTACCACAACCTTCAAAGAGACCTAGAGACAATAATACTATTTCACTCAAGTATCTTCCTAAATGTTAATATTCCTTTTTTGATCTTTGAATCAAAGCTATAGCAATAGACAAGACTTGTTTGCTTACATCACAAGACCTGAGCAAACAGCTCCCCTTCTACCTCTAACAATGCAGGCTGCATTTCAAAGCTCTGTCCATTTACAGATCTTTCTAACCAGTCTCTAAAGTTCGGCCATGGGTCAGGTCAGTCTGTGAGTTAATTAACTCTTTCTGGCCCTGTCACCTTCCAATGAGATATTATATTACACTCAGAATGTCACAGAGGGGCGTGTGGGGCCGGGCCAGGGGAGGGGTGTGCGGGGCCGGGCCGGGGGGCTCTGTTCATGTCGCTGGGGGAGGGGCGTGGGGGGCCGGGCCAGGGGAGGGGTGCGCGGGCCCGGGACGGGGACTCTGACAGCTCCTGTCTGCCCTGCAGGAAAGTCCCTGGAACGGGTGGATCTGAACCTGAGCCCGCGAAGCCCGAGGCCAGAGGGGCCCATCCCCCACGACCACGTGGACAGCGCCATGTGCAATGCGGACGGGGTGCACCTCTTCCACGGAAACACCGTCCACCACTACGCCAGCGTGGCCGAGCTCACGACGAGCCCCAAGCCCTCCCCCCCGCAGAACGTGACTGCCGTCCTCTTCGGGTGCCCCCACTGACGGGGCAACCCTGCCCGACCCCTGGGGTCGAGTGGGACCTTCCAGCCGCCACGCTCCCTGAACCCCCCCCATTCCTTTACTGTGCCCCTCCTTTCCCCCTCCACCGCACCCCACTCCCAGGGGTTGTCCTTGGTCAGTAAGGACCCGGGGTTCAGAGGTGCAGCTGTGTGAAGAAGGCACCTGGCTTACTCTGCCATCTGAGCACTCGTTCTGGCTGGCCACTTTGCCAGCCACGGTTCCTTGCCACCTGGCCGCCCCTTCCCACCAGCTTGGCACTTTCATCAGCCACCCATGAGTCACCTTCTGCTGCCACCTGCCTCTCTGCTGTGACCTCTGCAGGTCAGTCTCTTAGTGACTGTGAGCTCTCAGCAGGCTGGGCACAAACACTGTCCCACCACAACTGGCTTCAGCTCTCATTGAGCATTTAAAATAACAAAATGGCTCCTAATAAAGCTTATTTAGCTCTGTCTGAACAGTGGGAGGGACAGGTTAAACCAGACCAGGGACCCTTTGGGGGAAGGGGGGGGCACACCTCCTAGCTAGAACCTCTGTCCTCACCCCTCTTACTGTCACAGGGCTCTGGCATTCGAGCCCCTGGCTTAACGAGGTCCTTTCAGCTGAGGGTGACCCCCTCATCTGGGACAGGTTAAGCACAGTTCTGCTCCCCTTTACTCATACAATAAAGACAATAACCTTGATAACAGCATTTCATGCTCCTGCATTCAGTACTAAAGTGATTTGTAACTGTGACGAAGTGAGAATGTTTTGTGGTGTTCTTTGAATACTGAGGGGGAGGGTTGCAGGGGAGCTGGGCTGGGACTGCCTGCATGGGGGAAGGAAGGATACCTGAGCATGTAACATGAGGACCCAGGAGGGGGTTGGGCCAGGTAACACCTTTGACTGGGAATCTGGACAAAGGACAAAGGCTGGGGGAGGAGCCGGGGGGGAAGAGAGACAGGAGACGCCTGGAAGGAGTTTTTGGGTTTTGGAAGCTGGCTGGGAATGAAGAGGGGAGCCTGACGGGGCTTGGGCTTCCCAGAGGGGGAGCGTGGCCTCCCTGGGGCCCCCAGATAGACCTAACTACAGGGGATCCTGTTGTCTGTACTGGCAAGACCTGTTTTGGACTGTGTTCCTGTCGTCTCAATAAACCTTCTGTTTTACTGGCTGGCTGAGAGTCATGGTGAATTGCAGGAAGCCGGGGGTACAGGGCCCGGACTCCCCCACACTCCGTGACAGTAACCCAACACCAGCCAAAGCACTGGAATGGGTTCCCTAGGGAGGTGGTGGAATCTCCTTCCTGAGAGGTTGTTAAGGTCAGGCTTGACAAAGCCCTGGCTGGGATGATTTAGTCGGGATTAGGTCCTGCTTTGAGCAGGGGGTTGGACTAGATACCTCCTGAGGTCCCTTCCAACCCTGATATTCTATGATTCTATGAAAGCTGAGCACTTTAAGCAAGGCAGCTCTATCTGCTGGATACCTACGCAGAGTCGGTGTGTTCATGGAAATACAGTTTGCTCCTGAAGTCTCTCCCCCTCCCAGCTAGCTGTCAAGGGAGAGTTCATTCAGGTCCTGCTTACAGGCGTGTCTGTTCATGTTTGTGTGTGCGTCTTTGTGCATGTGTGTGTGTGCAGTTGCATGTGCATGCATGTTTGTGTGTGTGTTTGCATGTGTGTGCATTTGCATATGTGTGTGTGCGTTTGCATGTGTATGAGTTTGTGTGTTTGTGTGTGTGCATTTGCATATGTGTGTGTGTTTGCATGTGTGTGTTTGCGTTTGCATGCGTGTGCATGTGTTTGCATGTGTGTGAGTTTGTGTGTTTGTAACGGTGTGTGTAATGACGGGGACGTCACAGGAATGGTTGAAACCCACCCAAAGCCACAGAGACTCTGGCGAGCCAATTAGCCCCCCCCAATCAGGGAGCCCCGTCAGGGCGGGACACGGGCTGGGGTGCGAGGGGACAGGGGCAGGCGGCTGCCCAGGGGCTGCCCGCAGGAGGGGCTCGGCAGCTCTCCCTGGCGCTAGGGCCTGGCAGCCGCAGGCCCAGGGGGCAGCGAGGTGGAGCAGGGGCTTTGCCCTCCATAGCTGGGGGGAGCCCGACGCTGGGATCCTGCTGGCGATGGGCCTGGCATGGAGAAGCTGCCCAGCACCCTCCAGCTAGCGCCCCCCAGCCCAGCTCCCAGGCGCCTTGATCGCGCCCCCGGGCAGGAGGGGCCCAGAACACAAGCCAAGGGCTGGAAGCTGAGACCAGATGGGTCCCCACTGGCAACAAAGCCCCTGAGGCCACCCGCTGCGGGAGGTGCCAGGGGGGACTCGTGGGAGCGCCGGGGGGTGGGGGGATGTGACGAAGTGGGACTGTTCTTAATGTTTCCTCTGAATGCTGTGTGGGTGCCTCAGTTTCCCCTATGCAGTTCTAGGGGGTGAGATTGTTGCAGAGCAAAGGGCCAGTGCACATAAATGGCCGACACTCTGTCTCCTGGCAACTAATGGCCGGGGCCCTTCCCCCCCTGCAAGGGGATGCTAAAGGTGTTGGAGAACAAAGAGATCAGGTGACCTCCTGGCCCGGGTTCCCAAGCAGGGCTTGTAGGTACAGAACCCGGACCCCTCAGTCAGGTCCGTCTTGGGGCCATCCACCCCCTGCAGCCCAGCCCCCCACTGAGCCCCCCAGTATTCACAGAAAACATTAAGAACATTCCTATAGTTCTGCTCCCGGGGCAGCAGTTTCTTGCTCCGGTACCCGATGGGGTGTCTCTCCCCCTCAGCATCGGCACCGTGCCCAGCCCCACGTCTGAGGCGTCGGTGAACACTGCAAAGGGCTTGGCAAGGTCTGGGTTTACCAGATTTACCGGGCCCCGGATTAGAGCCTCCTTCAGTGCACAGAGAGTCCTCTGGCACTGCTCGGTCCAGACCACCTCGTCTGGCTTCTCCTTCTCACATAGCTCAGGGATGGGGGCAGCTAGGGGGCTAACGTGGGGTACAAACCCCCGGTAGTACCCCGCCATCCCGATAAAGGCCTGGACCTGTTTCTTGGGCTGGGGAACGGGCCAATCTCTGATCGTCTCCACCTTGGGGCGGGCGGCTCTGGGCTCAGGCAGCCGCTCCCCACCTTGTGGCCCATCTGCCATCCCCACCTCGCACTTTCCAGCTTTTGCCGTCAGTCCTGCCACCTCGAGGCAGCCCAGCCCCCTCTTCACCTGGGCCACGTGTTCCCCCCAGGTCTGGCTAAAGACACAGACGTCATCGATGTACGCCAGGGCCACGTTCTCCATCCCCCTCAGTGACCGACGCCCCCTTGAGATCGAAAGGCAGGACCAGGAACTCAAAGAGCCCCACAGGGGTGGTGAAGGCAGATTTCAACCTGGCATCTGGGCCCAAAGGCACCTGACAGTCGCCCTTGGTGAGATCTGTACAGAGGTAATGAGCCCCCCCCGCTTGTCTAGAATCTCCCCAGGCCTAGGCATGGGGTAGGCATCGAAAACCAGACCATCCTGTCTTCCTTGGGGACCAGCCCCACGGGTGAGGCCCGTGGGCTGTTGAACGGCTGGATCACATCTAAAGCCAGCATGTCCTTGACCTCTCTCTCCAGGTTCTGGGCTGCTTTCCCAGTGACTCTGAACAGGGAACACCTGATGGGAGGATTGGCTCCCACCTCAGGGAAGAGATCCACCAGGGGGTGTGACGAAGTGGGAATGTTCTTAATGTTTCCTCTGAATGCTGTGTGGGTGCCTCAGTTTCCCCTATGCAGTTCTAGGGGGTGAGATTGTTGCAGAGCAAAGGGCCAGTGCACATAAATGGCCGACACTCTGTCTCCTGGCAACTAATGGCCGGGGCCCTTCCCCCCCTGCAAGGGGATGCTAAAGGTGTTGGAGAACAAAGAGATCAGGTGACCTCCTGGCCCGGGTTCCCAAGCAGGGCTTGTAGGTACAGAACCCGGACCCCTCAGTCAGGTCCGTCTTGGGGCCATCCACCCCCTGCAGCCCAGCCCCCCACTGAGCCCCCCAGTATTCACAGAAAACATTAAGAACATTCCTATAGTTCTGCTCCCGGGGCAGCAGTTTCTTGCTCCGGTACCCGATGGGGTGTCTCTCCCCCTCAGCATCGGCACCGTGCCCAGCCCCACGTCTGAGGCGTCGGTGAACACTGCAAAGGGCTTGGCAAGGTCTGGGTTTACCAGATTTACCGGGCCCCGGATTAGAGCCTCCTTCAGTGCACAGAGAGTCCTCTGGCACTGCTCGGTCCAGACCACCTCGTCTGGCTTCTCCTTCTCACATAGCTCAGGGATGGGGGCAGCTAGGGGGCTAACGTGGGGTACAAACCCCCGGTAGTACCCCGCCATCCCGATAAAGGCCTGGACCTGTTTCTTGGGCTGGGGAACGGGCCAATCTCTGATCGTCTCCACCTTGGGGCGGGCGGCTCTGGGCTCAGGCAGCCGCTCCCCACCTTGTGGCCCATCTGCCATCCCCACCTCGCACTTTCCAGCTTTTGCCGTCAGTCCTGCCACCTCGAGGCAGCCCAGCCCCCTCTTCACCTGGGCCACGTGTTCCCCCCAGGTCTGGCTAAAGACACAGACGTCATCGATGTACGCCAGGGCCACGTTCTCCATCCCCCTCAGTGACCGACGCCCCCTTGAGATCGAAAGGCAGGACCAGGAACTCAAAGAGCCCCACAGGGGTGGTGAAGGCAGATTTCAACCTGGCATCTGGGCCCAAAGGCACCTGACAGTCGCCCTTGGTGAGATCTGTACAGAGGTAATGAGCCCCCCCCGCTTGTCTAGAATCTCCCCAGGCCTAGGCATGGGGTAGGCATCGGACCCGGTGATGGCATTGAGCTTCCGATAGTCCCCACAAAACCAGATCATCCTGTCTTCCTTGGGGACCAGCCCCACGGGTGAGGCCCGTGGGTTGTTGAAAGGCTGGATCACATCTAAAGCCAGCATGTCCTTGACCTCTCTCTCCAGGTTCTGGGCTGCTTTCCCAGTGACTCTGAACAGGGAACACCTGATGGGAGGATTGGCTCCCACCTCAGGGAAGAGATCCACCAGGGGGTGTGACGAAGTGGGAATGTTCTTAATGTTTTCTCTGAGTGCTGTGCGGGTGCCTCAGTTTCCCCTATGCATTTCTTAAGTATCTAGGTGGGGGGATCAGGGGGTGTGATTGTTGCAGAGCCCTAGGGGACCAGTGTGATGGTGTCTGCACAGAGAATGGCCGACACCCTGTGTGACGAAGTGGGAATGTTTTGTTGTGTTCTTTGAATACTGAGGGGGAGGGTTGCAGGGGAGCTGGGCTGGGACTGCCTGCATGGGGGAAGGGAGATACCTGAGCATGTAACATGAGAACCCACGAGTGGGGTTGGGCCAGGTGACACCTTTGACTGGGAATCTGGACAAAGGACAAAGGCTGGGGGAGGAGCCGGGGGGAAGGGAGACAGGAGACGCCTGGAAGGAGTTTTTTGGAGTTTTGGAAGCTGGCTAGAAATGAGAGGGGTGGCCCCATGGGGCTTCGGCTTCCCCACGGGCCTGGGGCCTCCCTGGGCCCCCCAGATGGACCTAACTAAAGGGGTCCTGTTGTCTGTACTGGCAAGACCTGTTTTGGACTGTGTTCCTGTCGTCTCAATAAACCTTCTGTTTTACTGGCTGGCTGAGAGTTATGGTGAATCGCAGGAAGCTGGGGGTGCAGGGCCCGGACACCCCCACACTCCGTGACACCCTGTCTTCTGGCAACTGGTGGCCTGGGCCCCTCCCCTGCAAAGGTGCCAGCTGAAGGTGTTGGAGAACAAAGAGATCAGGTGGCCTCCTGGCCCGGGAAAGGGACAAAGGCCAGAGGAGGGGGTGGAGGGGGTTTCAGTTTGGAGCTGGCTGGGGAGACGGGGGGAGGCCCAGACCCGGGGTCAAAGCTCCCTGCTCCCCAAGATGGACCTGACTTAGGGGTCCGGTATCTGTACCTACAAGCTCTGTTTTGGACTGTGATCCTGTCGTCTAATAAACCTGCTGTTTTCCCGGCTGGCCGAGAGTCCCGGTGAATAGCAGGAAGTGGGGGGTGCAGGACCCTTTATATGTGAGATCACAATTATATGTAAATGAGGAATATGGGGGTTACAGCCCGCTCCCCCAGGGGATAGAATGTCACGGGGGGGGCGGGCTGCGGCTGCCGGCTGAGCACGGGGGGGGGGGGCCTGTGGCTCCCAGCTGGCTGGGGGGGGGGCATGTGGCCCCAGCCTGGGTGTGGGGGGGGCCCTGTGGCTTCTGTGGACGTGCTGGGCAGAGCTCGGGGGGGGGCGCAGGCGGCTGGGCATGGGGGGG